>WJFB01000092.1:0-17824 GCA_009870185.1 Pygmarrhopalites habei
ATATTCTAATATGCAAATGAGAGTGGGAGGCGTGCAGTCAGTACGGCACGAAAAAGAAGAATGAACATTTAAGGGACAAGTAGAGACAATATGGAGAGTATTAAGGGAAGCGCGACCTTTCTCTTTTTTAAATAAAAAACTTAAAAACGTGGTCAGCGGCTCGACCTGGAAGTAACTACATAGTAAATATATACGAAGATGTCGTAGAGTATAATTGTTGTTATTTCCAAGAAAAATGCGTAAAATAGGAGAACTTTCTTTTTTCATCCCCGAGCTAATGGATTCTTGGAAGTTCCAGTTTGACGCACCCTTTGAAAACCAAAGGGTTCTTGACACTCAACTAAAAGGCTCACTGTGACGCTCACTAAAGAAATTTCCAGACCTTTCACTTACAAATTGGGAATTCCCAATCGTTTTTTTTCTATTTCCTACGCATATAGATATGTAACTGGTTTTTTTAAAGATTTTAATTTTAGATTCGTTAAGCTAACAAAAAAATCAACTATAAAAGCTCCCATCATCTCCAGTCCTGGACATCATTCGCTTTTTGCCTCACTCCCAAACACCAAAATCTATATTTTGACAATAACTAAAACCAAAAATTTTGAGTATATTTTCATAATTTCCAATTTTTTTAAAATTCTAAGTCGTTGAGGAATCATGGCTGCTATTCGATTCTTGTACATCTTCGTTTTGATTGCCATCATTGTGACTGTTAAGGCCTCCACACACAAAATCGTCAAGAACAAGGGTATACCTTCATTTACACTGTTCAATATGATTCATATTTTGAGTGCACTTATTGTATTTTTCATCTGATTGTTGTGGTTTCAGACAATACCCATCAACAGAGTCACCCACTTCCTGTTGCTGATAAACCGGCCCGAGAAGGAAGACAATTCTACCCAGGTATTGGTATTGGCCCTAGTTTTGGAGCATCCGGATCACAAGCCTCTGCTTACGCCTCCTCAGGGTCGTCTAATTTTGGGTAAATTAGAAACTTAATTATGATGTGGAAACGACTCAAGTTGATGGAAATGCTTAGTAATAACCGATTTTGAACTTTCTGTGATAGATATGGAAAATAAAGAGGCTGCCCTTCGCCCCTCACCGAGTCATCTCTCTAACATGACTGACTGATTCTTACCCGACAAAATTAGCCATTTTTTCTACCGTTTATAATCCACCCACAACAATCATTCGTAATGGTTTTGTTTTTTAAAAAATTGACTTTAACGTCCAGCCGTAAATAAATTCAAATTCCGAACTTGCAATTGAACTTGGACTTATTCTATTGTGCATGTAGCATTATTTCACCAGAAAATTCATTTTATTTTACTACAAACAGAAAATTGGGATCACAAAACATTCACGAAACTCACAAATAGTATGTGACCTTAAGGGTCTCAAAAAATATTTAAAGTCAAACTGTACCAACGTATAAAAAGACCCACCGATCATATCGAAATAAATATAAATGATAAAGACTGGATAATGTCCCTCGTTAAGTACACAACTGGCACAACTACAAAAACAGCAAACTCCGACTCTGTAATTTTAAAACATTTTTCAAAAGCTAGGCAGTAGATAATTTTCATTTTTAAAACTTGTCTTCATGTATAAATACTGGACAGGGGTGACGCAAGATAATGTTTTGAGATTTCATTTTACTACAAAAATTGGAATAATAATGGACGACAGTAGAATCAATTGCAGGGATGCCTTGTCCACCACATGACCTTGTGCCCCATTCCGATTTCGGTGGATGTAATAGCTGGTCGCGTTGACAGCATTCGGACGACAGTAAGGCATTCTAGGACAAGGACTAGGGCAGACCTTTATTTTAAATATAGAAAAAAAAAATAATCATAATTAGAAATTCGGTCGTCTTTGGAAATTTTCTGAAAATAAAATTTGAATACTTCTCTTAAGTAGCAAAATTGATCCTTAGGACAGTGATGATTTAGACAAGAGGAGAAACCATTCACTGGAACCAAGTCCGGACTACAGGCGAAGGGTCCTTTTGGCAAAAAACACGATCAAATGTATTGTAAGGACGAGAAACGATTTAGTTGCAATTCATTTACATAATGTATGATTATTTCCTGCTCCACTTCTCTATTTTTTCTCGATTGTTATGATGGACGGGTATTGAGAATTTTTTGCAAAATAATTAAAGTCACTTACTCTCCACACAAATATGCTGCTCACAACACCCACGACAACAATCTGTTGTTGCAGTGCACTGGAGAAAAAAGCACACTTTTAATTGTCTACTAATCAGGCTTCTTTCATTTCTAATAAAATGAATTAAATTAAATTAAAACTCACAAGTTGTCCAATCGGAGAGCAGACTTGGGCATTTGTAAAATAGACTGTCATCAAAATGAGACAAATCGGTCCCTTCAACTTGATCCTCATGATTCCTCAGATGACGAGAAAGACTGAAATAAATTGAATTTTATTCTAAACACCCACACTCTGAACTTCACCCAAGAAACCCTGCACATGCATTCCACATATCATATCCATGCACTCCAGAACAGGGGGAAGTGTAGAAATTAAGAGGATAAAAATGGCAAAAATAAGCCAAAATAAATTAGGATTCCTCTCCCCGAGTCACGTCTCGACATGGGAAACCTCTCTTCCTTTTTTGTGGTTCCAAAATATTATTATGCAGTTTACTTCAGTACATGGAGGGGAGTCGAGTGGGAGTTTATGCACAGATGTGCATCACAATAGGGTAAAGCTGTTTAACAGAACATTAAAAGTAACACACACACGCACTATGGAGTTTCTTACAGTACACACACCAATCAATCACACTGGATGAATAAATTTTTTCATCTTACCTTTATATATTTGTGAGTTCAAACAAGTTCGACGATGATGATGTGGTTCCAGGAGTCCAGACTAAACCAAGTTCTGATCGTGGTTAGTTAGTGTCAATTTCCCTGGAATGAACCTCTAGTCTAGTTCCTATCGTTCCTATCACTGGAGCAGAGACTTGGAGAGGAATGAGAAGACTTGTAAATACTTCACTAGCATTTATCCCCTTCACTTTTATTTTGCGACTTATTAATTTATTCGAGTATCCAGTTTCCATGTATCTTTTGTACTTGTAGCAGACGTGGTCAGTCGGAACGGAAAAAATTGTTATTGACTTGCATGTCCAAAAATATTCAATCCTTTCCCATCCTAACCTCCATCGCTCTTCCTCTTTCATGGAGGACATTTATTCAAATGATGAAAAATTAAACGCATCATGTCATCCGAATCACTAATGAGAAGTTCTCATTGAGAACACCTTTTTTATGACACAATGATTGCAGAATGGAGGGATAGGGGATAAATGGTCAATGTCTAGAGTGAATCCTTATGTACTTGGATGAAGGGGGATTGTGTGGATACAGTACACGTTTAATGTGTATTACCGTAATTTTTTTGATTGTGGCTATGAATGAATATACACGAAAAAGTGAA
Organism: Pygmarrhopalites habei; assembly: GCA_009870185.1. NCBI lineage: Eukaryota > Metazoa > Arthropoda > Collembola > Symphypleona > Arrhopalitidae > Pygmarrhopalites > Pygmarrhopalites habei. The sequence continues at coordinate 3,484 of WJFB01000092.1, forward strand.
TTTTTGGCTACCGTACAGAATAAGGGGGCACATTAATATAATTACGGTACATTTATAAGCAGCAGAGGATTTTATTGGATGTCCTCAGGAATTTGTACTCACATACATTTGACTACAATTTGGTGTATTTTTGCATGCATTTGACCCCATTAGAAAGTTCAAACGAGAGTTTTGATTTGTTTACCTATTGGGCATTATTAGCTAGATTGGTGTCCCCACTGTCCTATTACATGCGGCATGTGTACTTTTACAATACAACTCTTTTATTACAGTGTAGTGGTTTCGTTGTGGTGTATTTTACGCACACGTGGAAGTCGACTCACTGCATGCTTTGCTGGATAAAAAAGGAAGCAGAGAATACAAATTGATATTGAATGTAATGACATTTGGATGATTGCCTGTCCTACTGTCATCCAAAGCATGCATAATATAGATGTCGGCGCTCTTGTTATTTCTCAAAGCCTATGAATCAAAGGTATGTATGCACAGGTAAATGGTACAGTGAAAAGCGGAGCGTTCAGTGAACTTTATTATAAATTCTTTAATGAGAAATTTCTTTTGGAGTATTTGACATAAATTTAAAAGTTTGAAAAACTTTTTGTTTCTGGTTTTCGTATACATAAAATATGTTGACTGTACTTTTCTTCACGGGCGTCGGACGAGGGAGACGTAGATTTCTTCTGCTGGATTCAGTAAAATGTTTTTCACACACACCTTTATTTCAGGCTGTAAAATTTTTGAAGAAATTCAAATTAACTAATCACATCAATGAGGAATAAAAATTGGGACAAGAATTTTGGTTTCTTACACTGAAAGCCCCAGAGGGGACTATTTGATATGATCGGATGACTCGAGACAAAGCTGTAGTTGCCTATCATTGGAGATTCCAAATTATAAATTGTAGTTGAAATATTTTATAACATCCTTTTGGTAATAATTAATGGTTCATACTTCAATAAGGGCAAAGCGAGCTCCAATACACATCCTTGGACCCAGGCCCCAAGGTGCGAAAGCGAATTTCTGTTCATCAGTGGTATTCTCCGGTGCAAATCTGGAAATGGCCAAAAACTCATTTATTCTCTGTTTACTTGAGTAATTGTAAGGGAAGGAAAGAGAGAAGTTTGATATTTACCTGTCAGGATCAAATTTGGTTGGCTCAGGCCAGTATAAGGGATCCCGATGTAGAACCTGATGAAACGCAAAAAATGTAAAAAATTCACTATTTTAGTCCGTAGATTAGACGTACAAATTGAAATAGCCCCTTAAGAATTGTTCAGATTAATAGAAAGATAAAAAATGTATACCCATGGAGGACTTTCACAAATGGTGCCCTTGGGGATTGTAATCCCTTTTATCGTCACCGTCTCTTTACACTCTCTTTGGAGAAAGCTAAGATGAGGGGCAAATGAAATGAAATAAGCTTAGTTCTTAAGTTCTTTCAAATTCAGTCTTTTTTAACAATGCAAATCTCACATGGGTACTGGAGGGTACAGTCTTAATGTTTCATAAATAATTTGCTCCACATATTTCAGTTTTTTGCAGTCTTCTGCCGTTATAACTTCCTGTGTGAATAAAATTTGAATTGCAATCGAAAGTATTTTTATACAGAGTTAAAACTTAAGGGGACTTACCAAGTCTCCAATCTCACTCATAATTTCTGTGTACGCTCTTTCTTGTACTTCTGGGCATTTAGCTAGAAAATGGAGCGCAAATGCTATCGTGTTGGATCTGTAATTGTGTATGTTTAAAAAGATCAGTCAAATTGATCAAGATTTCAAAATTGAGGTTTGTGTACTTGAAAAACTTACGTGGAATCAAAGCCGGCCATCAAAAATAAAATTAAGTTGTCCACAATTTGTTGATCTAAAATTTTTGACACAATTTTCATTAACACTCTCTTTAAAAATAAAATGGAGCAAATATTTTTTTCAGTATTTTACCAGTCATTAGGAATTTTCCAGGGGGTTTGTAATGTTCTACACGGTCAGAAAAAGTAACTTTTTTGGGTCCCTCAACTTTATTGGCGTTAGACTTGGAATTTTCATTATTATTCTCAGATGGAGTTTCATCTTCTTCCTTCAAAATGTCATTAGTTAATTCTTTGGTTATTTCATTTGCATGTTTCCCAGCAGCAGCCTCAAGCATCAGTCCCAGTAAATCTTGCTTCCCTTGCATTACCTTCACAAAATTACGATAACAATAATTTTTCAGTAAAGATTAGAATTCTTATAATTTTCTCTACAGTTTTTATAGTGTAAATTTAATATACCCCTGGATTTTCTCGTCTGTACTTAATAATACTCCGAATATGGACGTGCATTTGATTCCAAAATTTATTTCGAGTTTGAAATCTGAGTAGAAATCTGAAGAAATGTTGTAAGCCAGGGAACATCAAAATGAAGAATACTAGAATACTGAAGGGATAACTGAGCCAAGCCTTCACATTTATGTACATTGGGTCCTGAAATTCAAAATTTTGATTTGTTAAACCTCCATCCAAAGTACGAACTTCTTAATTAATTTTCTTCGTAAATTAATTCACTATGCAGTACATTTTCGTTTCTTTGACAGTCAACATCCATGGCGAAAGCAGTTTTGGTGATAATTTGGAACGTGAGAGCAGCTGAGGTTTTGTACGCTGGGATGTCTTCATTATTTTTACACTTTTCATCCAGTACTTCCATCAGTGTATTTTCCACTTCATTCATCATATTCGCCAACTAAATTCAAGAGTTTACCAACAACATTAAAATAATGATCGTAGATTGTAAAGAAATAAAATGTTTGTCCTTACCAGTTTTAATTTCTTTGTTGTAAAGGAGGGATTCAGGATCCTTCGGATTTCCTTCCATTTATTGTCTCGGAGCCTCACCAAATTGTGTTCCGTTTGTTGAGAGTCCTGTCATTTATTAAATATTCCAAGAATTTACAACCTCCCACAAAAGATTTACATTTACTTTGACTATTTCTCAATAATAAATAATTTTGATAATTGTTCTTACAGGACGATTGACAAATTTCGAAAATTGTTTGACAAAAATTTCTCTGATCATATCAACATCCGTGATTTGAAGTTGAGGTCGTAGGCCAATGTAGTAGCCAAAAACTCGTCCATATTTATTACTCCAATTTTCCAACACACTCAGGGTATCCTAGTCAAGAAAAAATTATGCGAAAACTCTTTTACATGGTAGAGGTTAATTGCATATTGATATTTCGATTTTCATGACACGGTCATTATTAACTTGTCACATTCATCACATATTATTCGTGTGTGTCCATTCTACACTTCACTGGAGAAAGTGTGTCCAGTATATGTCCGCAAAGTCTAGCATTATGACCGAGAGAGAACCGAGAGAGAGAAATGTCAAACTTTTTGGAGAGGAGAGGGGAGAGTGCGTGAGAAATAACAATAAAATAAAAGATTACACATCCCAGTCCACTCTGACTCACATACTTTATATAGAAAGTCATGTTACGAGGACTCTAGATAATTGCAATCCGATAAGCGGAAGCAATAAAAATGGGAAAGATCGTTCCTACCATCCACTCTCTCCGTCTCGGGAAATTACGGCTTTCCACTCTTCATTCCATTCCACAAAATTCCTCTCGATACTCAAAGAAATGAATTCTTGTCAAAAGGAAAAACCCTTGGTGAATACAAACTTACAATTCTCCCATAGGGCAATTGTTTTGCATTGCCAAACCAAAAGTCAGGTTGTGGTCCATCAATTCCCATCCGTTTCCATTGACTCAACACCCGTTTCCGACTCCTACGAACAAAAATTTTCACCTTTAATTATTTTATTTCCTTCCCCCTCGCTAATAATAATCATAATCTAAGAAAAGAGATGGATTGGAAAATAAACACTTTAATAATAAAAATCTTTACCAAATGAAGTAAGTCAACCAAACGATGAAGAGAGTCAGGAGTAAAATGCCATTTGAGATTTCGAATCCCATTATTTTGATTGCATTGACGTCAATCAGGCTGAGATTTTCAAAAAATTATTTTGTTAATACCATTCATAAATTTTATGAAGGATTGAAAGTTGAATCAAAACCACAAATTAAAATTAAAACTCCTTACCTACCTACAGTAGCGTGTGCAACCTTGTGTGTTTCTAATTAGGACAGATCAGACGGACACACATGGAATTGTGTGTGTGTGCGTCCAGTCAAGCGAGGTACTTGACGAAACACAAATAATTATTAGGGCTCTTATCTTATCAATTTAATGTAATGATTTTCTGTAAATCCTCTCCTCCTCCTCTTCCATATCCGTGTATGATGAGGTCCATAAACGAACTCGCAATGCAGTGTACGTGTGTGTGTGTCACACATTGATTAGTTTAAAAAATTCATTAAAAAGATTAACTACACTTGGGCCTTTACATGCGGATTCAAAACAAAGTGAAGGTGCATAGTATGTACATTACATGAGTCTGTGTTTTGTTTTTTTCCTATAAATGCAGACTTGGACATTGTTCAGTGACGGCTGTTCACTGAAGAGCGGAGGATCCGGTATCCAGTTTTAGATAAACCCCATTTATTCCATTGAGGGGTAATCACTTTGGCAAATGAAAATGAGTAGTCATAAACAAATGAATGATGAAGATTGGACTGGAATAATGTCAAAGTTGAACCACACAAAATCAACATGTTTTTTATTAAGACTGAAAATCGTCCCAAGAGCAGAGAATATATATTCATGAACAAGTGTCATGTCATTACGTCTACATTTATAATATATATATAATATATTTATATTTTATAAATTTTTGCCAATCTAATGGACAGTGAGAGGAGGAAGGAAGGAAGGCTAATTTTCAAGTCTAAATTGGCATTTTTTCATTACTCATCATCATAATTAAATTCAGAATAAATATTCTTGTTGTCTCAGATTCAAAATGTAAAAGCCAAAGTAAGTCTAATCATTCCCTTTCCTTTTTTGGAAAACATTTTCGTCTTGGCTGGGCTGCCTTTTACATTTCTCTTTTTAAATACAATTTTGACAATCCAATTTTAAAAAGTACAGTATAGGTAATTGTCAAGTAAACGACATGACATGAGAGGGTACAGGTCATAAAATCCATGCATACTCATTCACGATGGGTGTTTGTGTTTCTGTAGTAAGTAGTGTGGTGTATTTGTGTGTGATCAGAATGTTGTTTCGTATCTTTACAATGCAGAGGAATAATATCATGATGTGGTAAGTAGTAAGTATGACGCCTGGTTTTTTTGCAGTTAATGTAATGTAAGTTAAACTACAGGCTATGTAGTAGATGTATTTTTGTATAATATATTTATAATATAATATAGAGTTAAAAGTGTTTTGTTTTTGAAGGAATATCACAATATAATCATATATATCATGTATTTGAACATACAGCATATATTCGTGGTCGTTTTCTTCTTCTTCTTTCAAAGCTATGGACTTTGTATTTCTAATGTAAGTGTTAGTGTAGGTCATATATATATTACATATCATCATTTAATTATGATTCATCTTAAAATTTTAACTAAAAGTTAAAGTACCTTCAGGAAATTTGTGGGGATGTGTTTGTGTCGTCTGTGAACAAATCCTATTAGTTTACATAATATTCAGACTGAATAATTCAGTATATATATCTATTGTATGTGTGTTACATAGTTAAAGGTATAGTTTAGTCTACATCAATTATATACATGGAGTTTAATTTCATCTTATGCATAATGTATGCTATGTATTTAATATAAGGGATTCAAATCAAATTTTAACGTTTTTCTTTCTTTTTTTCATTTGGCTGACTCTCAACATATTCTGTATTTAACGTGTACTCGTCTCATTTGAATGGAATGGAATGTGTGCTATAATTTGGATGGCATCTACATACATTGTTCTCTAGTTTCGGCTCCTTTTTTTCTCTCTCTCTTTCTCCCTGGCACTTCTTTTAACCTTATTTAAGTATACATATTATCGTTTACAGAGAGACAGACACAAAGAGACACAGAGAGAGAAAATTATATTCTATTTGTAATTTGCAGGGAAGGTTTTCTTCTTTCTCAAAAAAATTTGGAATTAAAAGGATGGACACAATTAGGTATTTTTAGTCTCCAGTATCTTTCCCATAATTTTGTCTATGTGGGGGAGAGGGACTTTGCACAAATTAGAAACGTAATTGTAGAGCTGAATAGCTTTTTGATTCTATTACAATTAAGTTTTTTCTTTACAGTATAGAGCACGGATGATTCACTAAAGGACGGTCTAAAAGGAGGACTCCAGGAAAAAATTTTTTCTTTCTTTCTGCCAGATCAGAGCGAGAAGGTAATTAATGTTTTTTTCATTTCCTTATTAAAATACATTCTATTCGTAATTACTAGTGGCATAATCAACTTTTTAAAGTAGATAGAGTCTTATAGTAGTAAACTACAAGCTTACAATAGGGTATATATAGATTTTTCCTCAATTATCTGATGTACTTTAACTTGTCCTCTCACAACAAAGTCCCAGGTCAAAATGTAATTTTTTTGTTTTAAAAATTTGTCATTTCCCTTCACACACACGCATACACAGTGTGTATTACACACGTTTCATGTATCCCTAAATTAGTTTTTTCAAATATCTCAATAAGGTTTCTTCACATCATAAATAAATAAATGGAATATTTTGGGGTGAGAGTAAATTACGACGACAGGGAAAGGCAGTTTGTAAAGGAATATTATGCACTTCATTACAGTTATTAATTGTCAACCATGATTTAAAACAATGTGTTTTTCTGTCATCTCACAATAATTACATTGTAACATAACAGTTAAAGATAGGTTTGTGTGTGGTGGACTATTTTCTCAGAGTATTACAAGTTTATTTAAGGGCATTTCTATATAATTCACCTGTCTGACCTTACCTGACACTGAAAAGCTTTGTTCAAATTAGATCCCTACAATTATTGAACTTCGTGTATAATGTAGTTAGCACTAACTTGATGTTTTTTAAAATTACAGAGATCTTTTTTCCTGTCTGTTTAGTTAATCTGTCATGATAAATTATGTACAATAATTGTTTTGTAATTGCAGCATCCCATTTAGTCTCTTCCATACTTGTAGTAATACATTTCTTCCAGGACTTTACGTCAGTTGTATTCATTGTGCATTTAAATTTAGTATATATATATATATATCAGTTTAATATATTAGTATAATATAGCTCTCCTGTTTTTTGCAGATTCGATTACACAACCATTGGTTCAAACTTTTCTTTTCTCTTTTTACACATTACACATTACATATATATATTTGTCAATCCTTTCACTTCTCCCTTCACCAGTCTTCTCATCTTCAATAAAAAATAATGAATTGAAACATTTAAAATACAAAGAGTAAATGCCTACATATAATTACGTACTTGTATTGACTAGAAATCCCTTTTTCTTGAAATGTAAAAAAACTTGGAAATGAAAAGGATTCTACGAAGAGACATTTTCACAATTGGATAATCACAACACACACACACGACTAGAACTTTTGATACAGTAATAGTATTTTATGTCCTACTACTAAATATCTATATTTCTAATTAAATGTAAAATTTGACTTGTAAGTTTTTTTAACAACCATCGTTTTACATTTGGAATCAGTGGTTTCTCAATAACTGACTACACACTTGAAAATTTTACTTAAATTTTACTTAATCATCATTCCTTTGGCACTTCTTTATTCGAACTCTAAACAAATAACAAGGATCATTTTGAAGATCATTTTTTTAAAAAAATCTAAAATCATGATGGCAGCAATACATTTCCTTACACGTTAACCATGGTGAAAGTAAGTGAAAGCAAGCCACAAGTTGTGTGTGTGTGCATCTAAATAAATATTTTTTGTGTATTGTTCTATCATAATAAAATAATAAGTTAGGAAAAAGTTTTAGTGACAATCATTAAACTTATAAAGGGGAAATGTTTTGCAGGTAAAAGAGATCATGTGTCAAAGTGGAGATTTGTTAAAATAGAATCCAGGTACTTTCCAAGAACCGCTGGAACATTTTTTGAAAATCATGATTTTTCTTCTTATTTCTCTTCATTTAAAAAATCATTGTTTGACGTTATCTTCGTTGTTCAGACGTGAAGCAGCTCATACTAATTAAGGACACACACACGTAGACACAGAGTGTGTTGAATTGAATCCATATTTTGAGAATATTAGATCCAATATAATATCCCTTCAACTTCCGCTTGTCCCCAGCAATACTGACAATGCTTGATGTGACAACTAAATAATATATTCACATTGGCTGAAGCAGCAAAATTAAAAAACTGATGAATAAAGGTGGTCACAATTATTTCCAAAATCCGACGAACTGTGTATTGTAGTACACGTAGAATTTTGAGAAGAGAATCCTTCTGACATATTCTCTGAAGACTTGTGTGTGTGTAATTAAACGTGTGTGAAGGGGGAGTTCTTTTCATCACTTTGTAAAATCACTCTTCCTGATTAATTTTCCCAGAACTTCATACACATGTATTTTGATTTTCCATTTTCCTTTTGATGCGGTCATCATTTTCACAAACTCAAGTGTTGTACTTTGAATTGTATTGTGTACTGCGGGAATTCACTGAACAGGAAGAGAAACAGTAAAAGAGAATTTTAAGCAATTGGGTGTAAGCAGCGAAGCAGGAGTATTGATCCAACACAATTTAAACTGGTTTGTTGTTATTGTGTGTGTGTGTGTGTTATTAGTTCATAATGTGACCTATCGTATTCATATTATATATTTATATATAATTTTTTGGAGTGCAAAGTTTTTGTTTTAACAAACTACACACTAAAATATTAGTTATGTCATATATTGTCTGTCATATATAGTGATAGTATGTTCGTTCATCAGTGTGTACAACACGGTACGGGAGACGTGTGTGTCTTTGTGTGACTTATGTGGATACAGAGTGCACAATATAATTGTTTGTTCATTTAACTAGGTTTTTTAAAAAAAGGAGCTATCGAAGTCCATGTCCACCGCCACCGCCGGTTTGCCCGGATTGTCCACTTATATTCGAATTGTTGCAATTATTTGGAGGAGTTTGATGAATATGTTTTGAAGAACATGGCTGTACATCATCTATAGGCCACACTGTCACAGAGAATTGTATTCAAAATTAAAACTTCATTTCTCAATTCTAATTTGAAAATGAAAAGTCATTTCAATGTCAAGTTCACAATTTTAATTATGAATTTGTATGTTACCAGTGGTGGTGACGGGAGGTTCATTCGCGGGTGATTGAAGTAATTTTTGTCTATGGGAATTCTGGTGCTGTTGTGCGGCTCTCTCGGTGAGTGTCAATTGGTCCGTGTCTTCACGTCGGGGGAAATGAAGTCGACACATTTCTAGAGAGAGGAAAGTAGAACAATTTCACAATTTTAATTTAAATTCACGGGTTTTACACAATAACGTTTTTGTATCTGTGCTCTACTAAAATACAATACATAATAAATATATTTCACTTTCTCCTGAACTTTGTCTTCAAATTGAAGTCTGGGTCATTCCACTTACCGTAGAAACCATAGGAGGCTAACCCTAGCGCTATAATTCCAGATAGAAATCCAAATACCTGTAATTCAATGGGAAAAAGAAAGAGAAATGTCATTATTATTTTCATCAACTTTCACTCCCCAAAAAGAACATTATATCACATCATTCAGAGAAGAAAGAGAGAGAGAGAAAGTTCAAGAATTCTTCACTCCATTCCACGCAAAGCAAAATCTCTAATGAAATTCTAATCTTGCCTCAACTACAAATTTACACAGAGAGAAAGTTTGTGTGTCGTAAAATCGTTAAAAAAGGTTTTACACAGGAGTAAAAAAAACTTTGTTGTTACATCGTTGGACGCGTGACTGGCTCCAGGGACAGTGTCAATGGAAATTGAATTAGATTTAATGAATTGCTACTTGGGGGAGGGAGAGTGTGACTGCCTGACTTTCTCTCCAACTCCCTGCCGTGTATCTGTATGCAGTGTATGTGTTGTGTGTGGTTATTTTGAAAATACCAAGTGAAACACGTCAACCGGCACATAATAATAATATCTCCTTCATAATTAAATTGACGGTGAGCAAAGTCGACAGTAAAAAAGAATAGATGTGAGTGTGGGGAGTTTGTTGGGAGGAGAAGGAGAAAGAGAGGGAAAGTATATTATGGAGGTGCCAGGAATTTTATTATCCACAGCCCATCACGTTTTTACATTCTTCCCTCCATTTCCCCTACTTTGACGCTCTCCATCCTTTTTCTGTATGTACTCTGGTCTGTATGTGGGTGTGTGTGTGTGACGGTCCGTTATGAAACCGACATGGACCAGGAGAGAGAGAGAGAGTAACACATGGTTTTTGGTGACTTTTAGACAGAGTGACTTGCAAAAGCAAGCATCAAACTTTTAAACGGACTTGTGGTCCATGTGCTCTAAAGAGAGAAAGAGAGTTAGTGAAAGTGTGTATCTTGTCATAGATCTACATCTATAGCCCAATACCAGGATCCCTCCAACCTCCATCACAAACATACACACATCTCTATATAATTTGGTGTAATATCATCTCGCTCAGTACTTCCGTCCATGGAGGCGAAGGCAGAGGAGAAGGAGAAAGAGAGAGCAGATTGCATTAAATATAGAAGAGCACTTCACCAAATTAAATTAACTCCAATTCTTGTGGTCTCCACACTGCACTATAGTCTACTACACATACACACACAAATGTACTGGTGCATCGTATGTTTGATACTTTATATAACCCAATGGAAGCAATCCACCTTCTCCTCTTGTCCCTCATTCCAGATCAACTTTATACTACACAAGTAATACCAGAGTCCAGAATGAGATCCTTAACCTTACAAAGACTCACACTCTTTACATTAAGGGAAATTGCACCAAAAAACTGACTTTCCATCTCTCACAACCTCACCTCACCTCCCACACACACACACACAAATACATAGGGTTAAATGATGGTCATTATTATTACTACCTTTCCCTCCCTCTCTTTCCCCACTCCATCTCTTTTAGAGAGAGCGAGTGAGTGTGAGTGTGTGTACACCGTCATCAACTGTTTATTTTCCCTCATACACTTATTATGTTCAACATTTGTATGTTGTTGAGTCACCAGTCGATTTTTAATGATCCTAATTACAGATTCTCTCCATTATATATTTACCACTATTACTCCATCATTTCCATTGCACGGTGGGGGAGTGAGCCGTGAGGAAAATTTAAATAGTCTTATAAATTTCCTCATCACGTCCCTCCTTCTCCGAAAATTATGTACTTTCTCCTCCCGACACACACACACACACACTTTCTCCTTTTTCTCTGTGCATGTAACCATTATCATGTAATTTACATCCTGACTACAGTCAGTCCAACAAATTTATTTTCTCCTCAGAAAAATCCTCAGAAAAGCAAACAAGATAAAGAGAAATGATTTTAATGTTGAGGGAAAGAGAAAGCAAAAAGAGTATTGGAATGTTGGATGAGTGAAAGTTATTTAATCAAAGAAAAGAGAAAAGAGACTTACACTGGCGGCGATGAGTTGATCTCGCGTGACCTTGGCTATCCATGGAAATGATTGTTGATAGATATGAGTGAGGTGAAAAATAAGCGTCGAGCTAGCCATGAACGCAGCACATTCCATGGCATAAAGACCGATCGCCTGCGTCATCAATAAAAACAAATAAAATTGTATTATCGTCACATTTTACACCATTCCCTCCCTCCTCCTCCGAATCAGTCTGAGAAGGAGGAGGAATTGAATGAGCTTTGTAAGAAATAATGGGCCACTCTGCACTTTACCCACCATCGATACCTTAACTCTGACATAAATCCTCCTCTTTTTTTACAGCCCATGCCTTTAACATAATCCACTCCCCTGTGTGTACTATTGCAAAATTTGTACTTGTACCACCACCACTCACTCCGTGTGTTTGTATGTGTGTGTTCAAAAGCCGATACTTGTAATATTTTGTGTAACCAGCTGCATACGGTAGTGTACATAGGATGGTTGTGTGTGTGTGGTGTACAAAATAGGGTTGGCTTCAGAGTCAATGTGTGTGTGTGTAAGAAGAATTTGGATTTTCCAAAGTATCCGTCCTTCACATAAATACCACTAACATTTGAGAGAGCATTTGTGAAGGGAGAGGAGGAGGAGGAAGGCGATGAGGCGGCTCCAGAAATGGTGTCTACAGCTGGTAGACAGCTTAACTCGAAATTGAATCAATCGACTAGTAATTTACTATTACTTTCACTATTTTCCAGATTGAATCTGAAAAATCTGAAACAATTGCAAAAAAAGAAGAGGGCAAAACTTTCAATTTATTTTATCCCCAATTTTCTCCTCCCTTTCTCTTTCTCCTTTACCCTCGCCTGTCTCCCAGCAATGTAAAATATAATTGAAATCTCGTACACTCTCCAGTCCAACTTGTGTTTGTTTTTGTGTGTGGCCTGGTTTTATTTGTCCTCCTCCTCTTTCGATCTCACTCACGATAAAATATTGATGCCGGATTTTTACTGTTATTCCTTTCCCTCCTCTTGAAATCTCTACTATTTTACATTTTCCCCACCCAGTCTTTCCCTCTCCCCCACTCATTTATTTCCCAGCTAGGAATGGACATGAAGTGAAATATATCAATATAAATAAAACGTCGTGGAGTAAACTGAAATTCTATCTTTTGATGTCGCCTAATGTCATGCATGGGGACCGGCACCCAAAAACAAATATACACGCACACACGAAAGTGGAGAGAGCACAGAGAGAGAGCTTTCTCCTCTTCTGACCCTAAGGATAAAAAATAATGTTTTGACTCCCTCCTCCGTCCTAAGCAAACAAACGTTGAACTAAATGCTGGCTCATTGCGTCTGTGAAGGATCCACTAGTACAAACTTGAAGATTGGGGTGCAGAAAGGACGCCAGTTAATGCTGTGAGTGTGTACGTGTGTGTGTACACATATCGACCCTTTGAGTCCATGCGGAAATAAAATCTTTGAGATATCGGATTTTAAGGGAAAACCATTAAAGACACGAATATTATATTATATTTGTTATACTTGTGCATAGCCTCCCTCCCTCAAATTCCCATTCACATCCACCTATTACTATTAAATGTAGTTTCTGAGAAACCCTGACTCACGCAAACTTCACAGACAATTTTGGGACTTGCCCCACAACAACAGACAGAAAATGAGAACGAGGAAGGGAGAGAGGGAGAATTAATGGGCAAGGCTTAGAATATTGACTTGTCTCTAGTTTACTGCAATTTTATCTTTTTTTCTGCTCTGGAGGTCTTTTGAAAATATGTTTGTGTTCCTTTACCATTATATGTGTAGTGTGTGTGTTTGTGTGGGGTGTGTGTGGTAGGTAAGTATGAGATGTGGTGGAGTGTGCAGAAATATAATATGATAAATTATAGTCTCATTCCACAGGAAAAAATCTATTCTTTACCCATACATGACTTACTTCTTGAGGGAATTAAGGTAAGAAAGAGTGAGGAGGAGGAGAGAAAGAAAGAGGGAGAGAAGTCAGGGGAGAAAGGGAAAAGAGAAAGCGTTCTGGCTCTGACTCTTTGAATAAGAAATGTTGGAAAGCAATAATAATAATGACTCCTGTTCCGGACGACGACGATTATATTATGCCATTAAATATTCACAGGGGAATGCATACACTGTATTATATATGTGTGTGTGTGTACATGATTAGATATTATGAATACAGTATTCAGAAGGATCTATTAGTGTGTGTGTGTGTGTGTGTACTGTGTACTGTGTAGTAAGGTTGACGGGGGAAACTGGAGAGGTATAAATAGATGTGACCTATACGCCATCATCATTATGTAATACACAAACACTGTAATGTGTAATGAATATGGATGAATGGAAATGAAATATCCGTCATTTTTTGTGTCATTCTTTTTCTCCACTGTACTGTGTTCTGTGTCTCATTTTTGTCGAATTGACTCTGTCATTTCTTGGGGTGGGTTTTGGTTTTGGAGGGATTGAAGTGTGTGGCTGTGTGGATGATCGTCTCGTGATGAACTTACAATGCTATGGTAACGGAAGGGGAAAGCGTGGTAGAGTAAAGATATGTCAAGGAAGAGCAGCAAGAGTGTCACGAGGACTGTGAACAAGACAACAAATAGCATGAGACGAATCCGGGCAACATAAGGCAGCGAAAATAGTCCATAGAGTGCTGTGCCCGAGGTACACAGGCAAACCAAGCAAACAATCGATGTGACCTGTAAACAAACAAACAAGAGAAAGAAAAAATACACTCAATTATTATTGATCATTCATCATTTTGGAAAAGACGGTGGGTGACAGGTTCAAGAGCCTTT
>WJFB01000092.1:17896-107516 GCA_009870185.1 Pygmarrhopalites habei
CCCCCCCCCCCCCCCCCCCACACACACACACTCGGCACACACAACACCAAGTTGGAGATGATGAAAAATACTAGTCATTCTCTCTCTCTCGAAGTAGAAGAAGAGAGTGACTTTCGAACGACCCACACACGTTGAGACACACGCAAAGTCATGTCTTTCTTGTGTCTCATCGTTTAATCTATGTGTAGATTATGGAGGGGCGTATCATCTTACATGGGGAGGAAGAGAGGGAGGGATAATGTATATGTATTCATTAATTACTCGCCCTCTTGTTCTCTCTCTCCTTAATTAGATCATTTAGAACATGCCAAACTGTTGTTCCAAGACTGAGACTTGGAATTAGCTCCCACTTTCTTCTCCTCCTTCATGACCATCTACATGTTTACACTGTGTGTGTTTTTGCGTGTGTGTTTGTGTGTGTGTGAGGAGAGAATTCATGCCGGGAACGCAGAAATTGTTTGCTTGTAATTATGCCCAATTATAGTGATACGAAATGGATTACTGCTGCTTTCCCTACTTGTAAAATAGTATGGACTATGGCCAATACTATGGGGAAGAAGACTAAGCTATGCCTTGCATGGGAGGAGAATAAAGAGCAAAATTCATTAACCAATCCTACACGCCATGAGGAAAAACTGGGAAATTTCGAGGGACTCGCATTAAATTAAACGACTGACATTTGACTACACATTCAAAGGGAGAGTGAGAGTCGGATGAAAATCTGCTGCTTCTGCTACGATATATTCATGTTTCCCATGCTAATTCCATAGATTTATACACACTACTACTTACTATTATTATCCCCACTATAAATGTATCGAAGGATATTCCGAGGTTTTCAAAATTCCCATTCTATTTGTCTCTACGTGTGTGGCTGTGGAGGTCAATGATGAAAAGCTGTCCATCTAATTTTATATTTAATAATGTGCGAAACCAAAAGCTTACACACGTATATATATTTATATGGATATTTTATTAGTTGCGGCTAAATTCACAGAAGTATAAAAAACCTTCCACACACACACACACACACAACCTCACCCCTGTATTTATGTGCATGGACTGCAGTTGGATTTTATGAATGATTGGCTGGGTTTTCAATGCAGGATAAAAAAGAGAGAGAGAGAGAAACGGAGAGGGAAAATTAGCTTTGTACCATCATACCTCATTTTTTCCATGTTCTCTTCTATCAATTTGTTTTGATCATGCAATGGAGTATGATGAAAGGTGAGTACCCGTCTCTCTCACCCTCATTTCTTTCATTTTGTACGCGGGAACGTGTGTGTGTGTACAAGAGAGAGAGAGAGTAGCGTTAGCCGGTCTAGCCCTGCACTTTTGAAAAAATTATCCAGTCATGCAATATATGCAATAATCCATTTACGTAGCTAAATGTATCTGTGCAGTGGTTCGGGCGAGAGAGAGAGAGAGAGTCGTGGAAGAATGAAGAAAAATTTTGCATGACTCGCATGCACACACACACACAATTGAATACATGGTAGTGTGATATGATTAGTCATTAGAGGAGGAGGAGGAGGAACAATTAATGGGAGGTGATATGTGGAATTGGAAAATGGGGAGAGATGAAGGAAAGTGAAAAAGTTAATGGATTGTGCTTGAATTCTATTGTATAATTAATTATTCATGTAGTATCGACAATAATTTTTTCCTACTCCCTCACACACACACACGCCGTGTGCCTATGATCCAGCCTACATAATGGTTCAATCGGAGGATTTTGATTAAAAATGTAGGCAGTGTGCATGAGAGAGTGTGAGCGTGTGTGTGTGGAGGGAGGGAGTGTGGATGGGGATATTACAGGGATACGAATGTGATCCGGGTCGTTCCATTAATTATTTTCCTTAATATGGATTTATGGAGGGAAGGGAGAAGAAGGAAGAGGCTCACTCACCAGTAGTATAATTCTGAGTATTCCGATCGGTGTTTTGAGGTGATTTGAATCACAGTACATGGAGACGGGGCCGCCGATACTCCTTCCTTCAATGTCATCCATCTGTGAAGAAAAGGCCGGCTCTTTAAATTTTTATGCTTTTTTTCAATGTTTTACAATGTTCCGAGATGCAAACTACTTGCAAGTGCTCACAAACTGCGACTTCCACGGTTACCCATCTCATGGGCATAGACAAACTTTTGGACAAAAAAGAAACAAAATAAAAACAACATAAGTACAGTAAAGTGTGCTCTCTGCTCCGCTACTACTGCTCTGCTGTGTGGTCGTGTAACAACTAAAAAATACTACTACAGTAGTTTGGGTTCTCGTGTGTACTACTCATATTTTACACTATGAGGAAAGAGGGACAAGAGAAAAGAGAAAGAAGGAGAAGGATTTGGGGGACAAGGTCTACTTACAATATTTGTGTACCCAAGTACAGTAGGAGTACAGAGGGTAAAGAGGAAGAAGAAGGACAAAGTGTCTACGCAAGTGTGACTTTCAAATTAATAGAAAAGAAATTAACAGAGAGAGAGAGGGAGAGAGAAAGCTTTTAAATATTTAACGATAATTTGTTTTTGAGAGTGTCTGGGGGTTATAGTTTTCTCAGCCCTTTTCCCTTTAGTCCTGTTGTAACTGAATATTGTACATACGTAGAGAATTACGTACAAATAAATTTGAAAATAAAAAGTGTGACTTGTATCTGTATACTGCAAAAATAGAATTGAGAAATTGTGTGACTACTACTAACTAAATTTAAATGAGTTTTGTGTGTAAATGATGTAGAATTTAAAGAAAATGGATGAGGGAGAGGAGAGTAGAGAACTCACTCTGTTATTATGGGAGTTGTACAGTGCGTGAGAATCCCAAGAGTGGACGGATGTTCTGGAGTCACAGGTCATATCAAATTTTCTTGAATCCAATCTGTCATTTTTTCAAAAGGATAATCAAAAGAACAAAAAATATTATATGCTTCCTCCTAGAAATTTTTGGTAATTACTTGAATAAAAAAATTGTGCAAAAAAATTATTTTGACTATTGCCTATCATATCACATTTAAGCTACATACTTATAAATATAAAATTATGTTGACAGAAAAAGAGAAAAGGGATTTACTCATATGGCAGCTTAGAGACGGAGCCTGTAAAAACAAAAAGCATGTCATTATTGTCTTTTAAATTCGGAGTTTAAAGATAGATGAACAGTAAAGGAATTTATTAAAAGTGAACAAAAGACAAATTAGAAAGTGAGACGGAAAATCCAGGTACATGTCATAGTGAGAATATGTACTTACCGTCAATCTCAAAGTCTTGCAAATCATCTGTATGGACTGGAAAAAAGAAGAATAGTTTATATATGGTTGTCAAGTGTCTGTGAAAAAAAGAAAATAATGACAAATGTGACAACGTACCACTGATGGGTTCCAAATCTCGTATTTCATCGAGTAAAGCGTCAATTTCATCCGCAGCATACAAATCCGACACAGAATTTATATACCGGGCGGACGCTGAACCGGATCTTAATGAAATTTTTTCACTCAGCTGCTCCGACTTGCTCCAATCTTGAATATTCATGGACACACAAATATTTTTATTATCCACATTTTAGAAAATCGTTCAATACAATTTAGAAATTTGAAAGGAATTTCGACACGCACCAAGCACCAAGCACAAACTTTGCTATATTTTTATCCAATATAATTTACCTCGAGAAATTCCACACTGCTTGGACGGCATCGTCCACCATCACCATCCCTAACCAGCACACTGTCAATTGTCTCTACTCTTTTTGTGAGGGACTTGGAAACCCACACCTCTTCTTCCTCTTCCTCTTCTTCTTCTTCTCCAGACAACAACACACCCAGTCCAACAAAAACACTGCTGGACACACCACCACAATCCTCCTCCCTTAATCCTTCTTCTTCTTCTTGTTCGAGTAGAGGAAATCCAGGGAATTCAATCCCCGTCACACAATCACTCGATTCACTTTTATTAAAATACACACCGTCGTCCCTCAACAATGAATCACCGGCACAACAATCCTCATTCACAATCCCTCCGAAAGTAGGAGTAGCAGCAGAAGAGACCTTCACTTGAGAAAAATATCCAAAATTCTGCCCAATATTTCCCACTTCCTTCTCCTCAATGTTCTCGTCAATCCAGGAGAGCCGACTGACAAAGACAAAGACGGTGAGAAGAGGCAGGACGACGACCAGTCCCAAACAGCAGACCGACAAGAACCCAAACTCTGTCCAACGTCCAAAATCCGAATGCGAAGAAAACTTTAAGCTCATCTTTCCACTCGACAACTCTCATAATAAACTCCCCTGTTTGACTCTCTTGTTAGCCATAACTGTTGTTCCTTCTCTCTCTCTCTCTTTCTCTGTCAGACTGTGTGTGTCTGTGTGTTTTTGTGTGTGGGACGCAGAATTACAGTATTACCCTATATATTATATATGTACACACACAAACACACATACAATGCTAATAACTCCACTCTCTGTGTGTCTGTGTGTATTTGTGCACAACAACAAACCCGGAGTTCTACACACACACACACACTCTCCTTCTTACTCACCGAAAAAGAAAGTCCAATTCAAAACTACCTTCAGTCGTCGTCGTAGTAGTGCACTGTACACTCACCACCGACACACACACTCACTCTCTCTCTCACAACAACTCTTTTTTCTGTCTCTGGACTTTTTCTCTCTCTGTGAGATGAAGGAAGGACGTTATTTCTGCTTAATACAATGCGTATGTGCATGTGTTTTCCCCCTGAAGCAGAGAGGAACACAGTGTACCCGTACTTACTCACTTTATAGTCTAAACGTTATTTCTCCTGTCCACAGCACAGTAGACTTTAGAGTGAGTAGGTAGGCTGTAGATGGTGAAAAGTTCTTATCTTTTACCAACTCACTCACTCTCCGTCTCTCTCGATACGTCGTCTAGCTGCCCATGTTTGTGTGGACTGTTTAAATAGATGCATACGAGGATATACTTGTCGGTGATGTGTGTGGATATACAGGACCAGTGTGTGTGTGAGTGTGTGTATGTGTGTGTGTAAAGAAGCTAAGGGAAGAGAGAGAGAAGAGGAAAAAATATATCACATGCTCACCACACACACCAAGTCAATACATTATAATATACTTTTGCCTCTTTCACCACCACTACTACGAGCAATCTCTTAAGTAGTCAACGACGCAACTCAACTGCCGCAGCACTTTGAAGGCAGACGAAGTATCCCCCTCTCTCACTCTCTCCCTCTCCCTCCTCCCCGAATCCCACCGAAAATCCACCATCGATCGATAATAAAGCAGACACATGAACCCCATATACTTGCATTACAGTCTACACCATTCATGTCCTTGTAGGGAAAAAACGAAGAGATATGGTTTGTTGCTCCCATGCATTCATAACGTACTCTCTCTCACTCTCTATGTGTGTGTGTATGTAGGACCCTCTCATCCCTTCCCTCTCTCTCCTTTGATCGAGGGCTGTATGTTATAAGGGGGCAGATGCAAGGACCCCCAGTCTCTGTGTGTATGTCTCTTGTACCCAGAGAGTACACACTTTACTGGATGAATTGTGAGGAATAAGCAGGGAGAATGAGGAACATTTTATTTTGAACCATGTCAACTCAGGAAAATTACACATTGGACATACATACACGGAAAGGAGCTTCAGACAATGCCATGCTGAAACTCCCCTGAATTCCCTTCCGTTCCTCCCGGCCTTCCCAAACTCCCAGTGTATAAATATTATATAATATATATTATAGAGGGGCCTTTGTCTCTCCACTCTCTGTGTCTCTGTGTATGGGTGTGTGTGTGGCATGGCGAACCCTATGAAGACCTTCCCGTTCCAGACACCAATCTCTGGCTAACCTACCTTTACCTTTACTTTCACACACAGACACACACTCAATGTGTCCGTATCTCGTAGTAGTACAATGCTTTTTCACATGTGCACAAGAGAACTGGAAGGAGAGAGAGAGAGAGAGAGAGAAGAGGACAAGGACAGTGAGAGGAGAGATTTTTTGAATGCCGTTGCTGAATGGCATATATAAACAAGGGTACATGTGTACAAAAATTTTAGCAGGATAAAGTACAATGTGTGTGTGTGTGTGTTTGGAATGGTTTACAGATATAGTTTGACATGGAAATGAGTCTCTGATGGAGCTACACACGCACACACATACTGCCTTGATATTGAGATACTTATCTATTTATGGATGCTATACTCTTTCTCTTCCACAATTCCCATTGTCTGGCTGTGTATGTGTGTGTTCTACTACTAGATACTACTTACTAGGAGGGGATAGTGGGGCCGAAGCGCATACCAATAGGAAAAGGAGGAAGATGGGAACTAATAGTAAATACAGATGAGGAAGCGGGGCATTATATCTGATATAAAACTGGAGGAGGGAATGAGAGAGAGCAAGAGTTAGATATGTGTGTGTGTGTGTGTGTGTGAAGTAGAGGATTGTAAAGAGGAGATAGCTAAATACATTATGTAAGGTCTTCGGGAGAGCGTCACGGATTTTTCCCTTGGTCCTCTTTTTCTTTTATTCAGTCTCTCTCTCTCTCTTTTCCCTTCTCCTGGCTTTTTTTGGGCAGGGAGGGCCGGGAACATGCAAGTGTGTCTGTACACCGGAATCTGAATCATCTCGCTCTATTTTATGACCCGATAAAATGGTAACACTCCCTGTAGATGTCATAAATGACATCATGGGAATTATACATGGAGATTTTCGGTCAATCTCTGCATGTCACTGCTGAGAACCCCTCCCTCCTTCCCCGACCTTCCATTCCTTCCTCCGTATTAACTACACTCGACCCTCAGTGTCCGACTGTCTGGGAACAAAATGATGTCATTCCCATTTCACTCCTCATTTGAATATTTGAAAGGGAAAAGTCAGTTCAGAAATCCAAATCCAGGGGAAATGAGAGAGAAAGTTGTGCAACTTTGACCTTGAAATATTTTTGTGAAATATCCAAAAATACACTTTCCCCACCAATCATGTTGATTGACAATATTGTCACTTTTAAACTGTGTCTGACACATTCCATGAAAATTGTCAAGATGTGTCAACTTAAATTGAAACTTTTACGGCTGAATGTCAGCGGGATATTGACCAAAAAATAACATTTGCAATTTTCTTGTATTCTAGCGAGAATTAAAAAAAAGATTTATGCTTTCCCCTGGAGAAATTCTAATTTAGAAAATGTATAGAATAGTTAATCTAGAATTTTGCAAGTCCCAATTTATGGATAATCTTTGACAACTTTTCTTTTCCTAGAATGAAAGTAATTAACTTTTTGTAGTGAAGTTACTAGGAATAAGAAATAAAAATAGAACAGATTAAGAAAACTCATTTGAGTGCGGATGAAAATAGTGATTTTATTGAAGTAACTTAATTAACTCAACAATTTTTTTTGATTAATAATATTTTACATGCTTGTACTTTTGGAATTGAAGTGTCAAGTTGAAATTATTATTAGCACCATGAAAACAAGTGTACGTCCATCACCACACACACAATCCACTGAATCCTGACCACCCACCACTCTCTTATACGTTTTGTACATACACATTATTTTTTGTATAATGTAATACTTATTTCTTTTTTGTAAGGACTGACAAACAATTCGTGTCACAACTGAGAACTCACACAATTATATAAATCACAGCCTAAGTGGAATATTGAGTTGAGCACCTACTATACTTCCATCAAGCGCCTTTTACACTTTCTTTTCTTCTTTTGTTGATAACATGCAGAAACTTTACTGTGTGTTTTTTTTCAAAATTCTACATTCTACATTTTACGAGACTAACAAAACTCAACATTGAACAGCTAACGGTGTAAAAAATGTGTATTCAAAGTCTTTTAGAAATTGAAAACGCTCAACGTCATATATATTGGGGAAGCTCTAGACATTCTTTTTTTGTGTTACTTACCTACATTTCTAATAATTTTTTTTGTAGTATATTATTATTAATGTACTCCTATGTACTTATATATTCGCAACATTTAATTTCATTATAATTAAATATCCCTTAAGTCTTCTATATTGCATTTTAAATATTTTTTTAAGAAAGTGAGAGAGTTTTCTTGAGCTCAGGTTTCATTGTTTTAATGTGTGTGTATATGTGTAAGCTTTTTCCTTTTGTGTCGTCATTATCATTTAAATACCCAGTTGTTAGCTTTTCCTGAATTCGAATTTAAATATCTGGATGTATGAAAAAAAACTCACAGAATAATTTACACTGTCGAATATTATTTTTTTTCATTAAAAGTTTTCTTTGTCGATCCTCAAATTCAAATTTAATTTTTGTGTGTCTGACATAATTCATATACACCAACGATTCACTCTGACTTCCTCAGAAAAACTAACATACTTTTTTAAAATTTTAAAAATTTTATTTCGTGTATGTAATGTGATTAAGTATAAGTAAGTACGTAGGTAAGTTATATAGATAATTCATGTTTTATTTTTTCATCTGGTGCAAGTTTAGGTGAAGTTAACCTGTTACAATGGATGACGTTGTCAAAAGTCGTTGTTTTTTGCCACATTCAGGATTTTTTTTGAAATCACTTTAATTTGTATTATTATTATCTTTATTAATGTGGTAGTAGATTAGTTTGTAGGAGTGTGTGTGTAACACTGAAAAGTTAAATGGTTTATATCATATAATATTTTTTCACAAGGTTCTTTTTTTAAAAGTTGCAGTCTCCGTAAAACATGTTGTGTGTGTGTAATTTGTGTGTGTGCAAGTCAGAAGTATTTAGAACGGCCAGAAGCCACACGATTAAGGTAGACAGTTCTAAAATGTGGAATGTGGAGAGTATATTTAGGCTATACCCTACTAAAAGGTTTCCTTTGGAATTTGTTTTAATTGATTATATAATAATTGTTTTCGTGTCTCTCTTTCTCAACTTGAGGGTCTCGAGTTGTGTAAATACGAAAGCGTATTCCTTGTGTCTTTCTCTCTACACTACTTTTATCATCTTTCTCTTTTTCCTTTAATAATTAATATTAGTATAGTAGAATATGTGGGAGGCAGGAGGTAAATTTTTATACTTCACACATGATGTGCTATATAATAATTATGTACTTTTTTAATATTAATTTAATATATATTCTTTTAAATAGTTTCGTTCATTTGCGACTTCCAAGCAGATCTCTCTCTTTCACTTTCTCCCTGTGTGTCTGCTTTCTTCCTTAAATTCGTATTAATTATTTTTTTATGTTGCCGTTTTTAGAAATGTACGTATCTAAATTTAATTATATCATATATTGCCGTTATCACATGTGTGTGCAGTGCAATCAATGTGTGTGTGTGTTTGTAATACGTCTTTTTTGTCCAAATGTGTGACTAATACAACTTTCACATGTTTTCTCTTTTCCACTCAAGTGCTTCTCTCTACTTTTTCTTTTTCCCTGCCTTAAATTGTATTTTCTCTAGTAATTTATTATTATATTGGCGTTGATTTGAGTATTCCTTTTCTATCTTCTACTTCTTTCTTCTTAAAATGTCCGGCTCGGCTTTTTTTTATCTCGGATGGACTCACTCATCAGCCGGTATCAAAAAAACACACAGCAACAACAATTGAGATTGTCTCACTCTCTCAATTCGATTGTCTCTCTCTTTCTCTCTCGATATAATTTTTTTTCTGAAGTAATTTATTTTGATGGCTATTGCTAGACTTCGGCAATTTGAGGATAGAAACAGTATTCTGATTGACGCCGACGACAGTCAATCTCGTCATCCTCCTCCTCTCCATGAATTATTCTGTAGGATAGTAAACAAGCGAAGAAGAAAGCCAGAAACTCGATCACAGGAACACATAGCAGCGCCCAGCCTAGTCAAATTTATTTTTTTTTTAAAAAAAAAAATAAACTTTCACTGATTTCTGAGAAAATTTCCCATATTATTTTAATGTAAAAATTATTCTTACCAATGACCCCGAAACTCATGTCTCTGTAATCCTCCACAACTTTTTCTAGGCAGCCCTAAGAACAAAAGTTGAATTAAAAATCATTTGACTTTCTCTTTTAGAGAAAGCATTTCTC
Organism: Pygmarrhopalites habei; assembly: GCA_009870185.1. Classification (NCBI taxonomy): domain Eukaryota; kingdom Metazoa; phylum Arthropoda; class Collembola; order Symphypleona; family Arrhopalitidae; genus Pygmarrhopalites; species Pygmarrhopalites habei. The sequence continues at coordinate 27,919 of WJFB01000092.1, forward strand.
CACATTTGACTTTGCCCAAGTAGGAAATAGTAAAAAAATATTCTTTTACTTCTGTGAAGATTCTTGCTGAAGATTCTATCGGTCGACGAAAATCAATATGTTCAGTACATCGCTGATTAAATTCGTCAATTGGACTACTTCTACAACAAGATGAAGGGACGAGTTGTCGTCCCACTGCCCCCTTTTTCCTCGGAATTGTTATACTCTGCCAATCTGTATAATTCGTGATACCACAGCAGTGTAGCTGTTAATAATAATAAAAAAGAATAATTAAATTAGTCCAGGGATAAGAGTAACAATATCAATATGGAGAAAATTCAAACCTTTTGTTGAATCAAGTCCCATTCCTGACGCTTCAAGTCTCCTTCAAAAGACTCTTCTGCATAACGTATTATGGACTTTTCAAGTCCGTCATGAACACTTTTTCTGACCTCATAACGTCTACGGAAATAGAAAAGGAAACAAACAAACAATTTGATGACAATTTGACCTGACACAAAATTGGAAATTAAAAATGAATTAAATGTTACTTCTTACCGTATGTGCGCAAATTGTAAAGCAAGAGCGACTTGAACGAGAAGAAATAAACTCATAAAGACAGCATACTGAAAAATAAAAGTGTCATATTTTAATTAACTAATTAATTGTTAATAACTGTGTTGAAATCCGATAGATTGTGTAATATATACTGTGCAAACCACATTTGAGATATTTTCATCATTTCTACCTTCCCCAAATGTGTCTTATTGTACTTGAACTGTTACATAATTTTATATTGTTATTCATTCAAATTTTGATGACTTACAGCGACGACGAGAAAGTTAATTTCCTTGAAGATTCCTCCACAACCAACACAGGAGACTATAATGGCCACAACCTTTTGGGATCAAAATTAAGGACAAAAAATTTTCAATGAATTGAAACTGCACAAAGCTTGTACTTGAATCTTGAAAATCATGTATTTAGACTCACCCCAGTTATTCCGATTGAGAGAGAGATTACTGAGACACTAAAGAATTAATTAGTTACAAATTAATCAAAGATAGTGTTAATTGAATTTTATATTGAAAATTGATAAAAGTACCTTTTAGGTGTTGAGACTTCTTTGGAATCCCCCGGATTCTTGGCATTATTTTCCATGTCCATTGTGACTGCGGCTCCAATTAAACTCAATCCATATATCTGGAAAAGAAAAAAAAGTTAATCGTCACTGTGAATTTTTTCAGTGATACTAATTACAAAGATTGTAAATAGAGATTGGATTGTGTGAACGAACACTTACAAAAAATAATAAATTCAGAATTAAAAGGAGAAGCTTTGTAATATGCATTATCTTAAACAAAATGAAATCAATCGATTTTGCTCTTCCATCTCCTCCAGTTTTCCGATTCCAGGTCTCGGTTAGAAATTCTACCCCGTAGAATTCTCCGCGATGTTGTGGGCCCCCTTATAGGCCACCTCCGAACTGAACCTCGATTCAAAATCTCAGGCGGCTACCCTCCTCCCCCACACACGTTCCGAAATCCTGCAACAAAAAAAGGTCAATATTACACATTTTAATCATCTTTGGGTTTCTATATGTCACTAGCAATTTATTTCTTTCCTTTACTTTTAGACAACACCACAAACGGAATCATGAAACCTGTCAAAGTTTTCGTCATGGAAGACAAACAGAGCAAGAAATTGATACCGGTTCCAAGTTCACAAGTGAAAAAGTCAATCATGATCCCACCACTTTGTCAAGGTATGACAATTTTGGACAGAAACTCTTTTAACAAAGACATTCCAATTCCAACAATAAAACTTGAGAAAGGAAGAGCTCACACAGTGTTTTCACTTTTGAAACCATATTTTTTGAAAAGAGTTAAATTTGACTCGATTCAAATTTGTGAAGAAGACAATGTGAAAAAAGTTTATCTCAATCCAGATGTAGTGGGGTCAGAGAATGATTTGGAAGAATTTTTACAAACTTTGAAGACAAAATCAACAGACTCTAGTATTTTCATGTCTATTCAAATGGAAATGGTAAGATTTACCTTTGACAATTGGACTTATGATGAAATATTTGAGTCAATTCTACCTGATGGTCAACGATTACGTGGTTTCTCACAAATTGGTCATATAATTCATTTAAATTTGAAAGACAATTTACTGCCTTACAAAAATATTGTTGGTGAAGTACTTTTAGTCAAAGTTCCAAATGCCAAGTCTGTCCTCAACAAGGTTGACATAATTAATAATATTTTTAGAAATTTTGAAATGGAAATCCTAGCTGGTATATCAGATACAATAGTTCAAGTCAGGCAAAATTCCTGTTCCTTTGAATTTGACTTTTCAAAAGTGTACTGGAATCCTCGACTGTCCACTGAACATGATCGGATTTATGGACGACTGAATAAAGGTGATACTTTGTATGATGTCTTTGCTGGAGTTGGACCATTTGCCTTACCAGCTGGGAAAAAACATGTACGAGTATTTGCAAATGACCTTAATCCAGAGTCTTTCAAATGGCTTCAACACAATATAAAGAAAAATAAATTGGACAACTTTGTGAGAGCATCCAATCAAGATGGTCGAGATTTCATCACTTGTACAATTAAAAAAGACTTGGAGGAGCAAATAGAAAAGAAGGAAATTAAGAATTATCTCTTTCACATCACAATGAACTTACCTGCCCTAGCTGTAAACTTTCTGAATGCCTTTTGGAATCTTTTAGAGGGTAAAACGATTAGTAGTGACCTCAAAGTTATTGTTCATGTCTACTGTTTTGTCAAAAAGGCTCAAGACTTCAAAGAAGAGGCTGTAGCTCTAGTCAAGGAAAAACTTGACTTTGACTTACAGTCGAATAATTTGGAAGAAGTGGCTTTTGTCCGAGACGTTGGTCCCAACAAAGAAATGTTCCGAGTTTCCTTTCATTTACCGCACGAACTTTTGTCACACAAAAAGAACTTGGATCAAAGTGTCACTGCAGTAGACAAAGTATACGCTATTGCTGAGAACTCTCAACACTCTCTTCACATACCTGTGCGTCAGGCAATATTGGTAAGCATGTCATTTTACTTACCTACCTCTTTTCGATATTGATTTTCTTGTATGGTTGGCCGCACATGTGATTAATTATATTGACGACAATTCCATGCCATGTTGACATAATGGCATAATTTGCAAAACGAAAATAATGGTTTAGTATGTGTACAGAGTAATTACTACGTAGTAGTAGTAACTTTTTGAAATTGTCCTAAATAATTAAAAGGTTAGTGTGTGTAATCAAATGCATGTCCCTCTCTCTCACTTGTGTGTGTGTGTGTGTGTGGTCCACACCTTGTGTACTGCCAAAAGTAAGTTTTGGTAAAGTTAATCATGCACCATTGGTGGTTTTGTTCTATACAATAGCTAAAAAGACTGTCCACGGTGATTGTTCTGAATTTAGGTCCTTGAGGAAGCCCTAGAAAAGTACGGCCTGGACAATGTCTGTATTTGCTTTAATGGGGGAAAGGATTGTACAGTTCTACTACATCTCCTCCATGCTGTGACCCTCAAGAAGATGCCGCAGTACAAATCTGGAATCAATACCCTTCGTATCACAATTGACGAGCCATTTCTGGAAGCGGAAACTTTCATTAATGCCTCCTCAGAAAGGTTGTTACTTTTCTCTTTTTCAAAATTGTACTACATTATTAACTGTAGTTTATTAATTTGTGACGAGAAGGACACTGCATAAGTAATTAGTAAAAGTACCTTTCCTTGCATGGTACTTATGTCTTTCGACTTTCACATATCATCACGTCAGAATAGGTACTATACTTCTAGCATAGGTATTGTATATACTACAGTAGTATGTACTTAGGTATGTAGTTTGCAACGTTAGAAATAAATTATGAAAATTACTTTAGCAAACGACCACCCTTTGTGTATGTGAGAGAGAGTCTGCTAGTCTCTGTGTCATATGTAGTTGTGAGATGAATTTCCTTCACAAGGACAGACTGAATTCATTTAGGTAATTTACATTGATGTTCCCCTCACATCACTGAATCGCTTCAGATTACTTACAAGAATAATATATTGAAGTCTTGTGAAACTCTCGTGTTTGTACACAAACATAAAATTACACTAATCTCAAAATTTTTAATTACAAATTATGAGAAAGTATAAATTTGGATTTCACGGGACATGTCCGGTCGGTGTCGATTTTCATTACACACTCACACACATGTATGTATGTATCCTAAATTGCTTTCTGTGATTATTATGAGCATATCATTTTCTATTCATTGGAAAAATATGATTCATAATTCACTCTAAATTTCTATGAGTTATGCTAGTGTAGAACAATTTTAATCATGTAAACAACATGTACTCCTTGAAAAATGGACTTGTAATAGAATCTGAGCAAAGCAATAGTACATCAAGTCCGAATATAAATCAAGGAAATCCATACATGTAACGATAGAAGAAAAGGAGTAGACATGAAACCCTTTATGCAGCATCTATATTGCATCATAGCACGGTAAGGAACCCGTAGGTATTTTCTATTTATGTACTTTTCTGTTAGGATTTCCTTCTCTCTGTGTGTGTTGTGTAATATTGTGTATGAAAGATTTTATTTCACAATCTGATTTTTTACGCTTACTTTTCTTTTACGATAGGATGATTTCACAAAATTCTCCTCTTTTTCCAGTAGTACACAATCATGTTGTTGGATTTGGGAAAGAACAGGGGAAATATTATGATATAGGTTGTTGCGTAAAATTTTATGGAAAAGGAGCAATAGGTTCATAACAAGTAGGACCCGAGCCGAGTGAAAGTTGTCTGAGAAAAGGTAGGATTGTGGATTTTAATCTATTCTTTTTAGTAGATTTAACACCAAATTGTACAACCTCGCAAATTTGATTCATTATATTATGTGGGGGAGTTCCACAATATTATAGCATTTGCTCTGAAATAGTACAACACCCAATAGACTACACGTACACATTACATATCATCTAATCCACACTAAGACTTCCCTCTCCCTCATCCCCTGTGTGTGAGAGAGAGAGAGAAGAGAATAGGATCTAGTGAAAGAACGAAATTTTTATGTGTACGAGGGAGCATAAGACAACTTTCCTTGTTTATTTATTTTTATAGGTACAAGCTAAACCTTTGGACGTATAATAGTTCTACTATTCAACTAGGTTTACGATCCGCTCTCACCGAACACCCGGAAATTCTGGCTGTTTTGATGGGCACACGTCGTACGGATCCTAGTGGTCAAAACCTTACTTCTTTCCAGGTAATTAATGGAGGGCTTCCGAGTCCATGTCACACCCACCCACCTACCTACCTACCTATACCTACCTACACCTACCTCTCAACTCTTTCATCCTTTATGATTGTGCATTTTGTGTGTGTGTCTGGGTGTGATTATTATTTGTATTTCAAGATGAAGGAATATATAACATTTTTCAATTGTTTCCAGACAACTGATCCATCATGGCCACAAGTAATGCGTGTTTCTCCACTCCTAGACTGGACTTACGAGGACATTTGGGAATTTTTGATGTCCCTCAGTATCCCATACTGCTCTTTGTACGACCAGGGGTAAGTGTAAAAAAATTTAATTATTTTGACACGCAACGACGACTAAATCGGTGCAGAAAGAAGATTCGACTACTGTCCGTCTGTGTTGATTCTGTGTAGGAGGAAGAGGATTCATGATTACTATAGTATGGCTACATAGCTCCAAAAGAGTATTTTTTTTGTTATGTTTGTCCGTAGTGTCATCATTATTGCTGAGAAATAATAGTATAAATTATTATATCAACGTGTAGTACAAATTACTTTTAGTTAATTAGGGTGCATCAGTTGTACGCAGTATTGATCCTTGTATGGGTAAACATTTCATGTCCCTCCTGTCCTCGTATCAACTGTGAAAGTGAAACAGACACACTATAGCCGCACTAATTCATTCTTCATGCAAACAGTTATTTTCTTTCATCCACTAAATGTAAGTACACAGACAGTGAGTGAGGCGGGGGGACATTTCACACACATACACGGGTTAAAAGAACTTTGCACATGTTTTTTCTCTTCTCATTTTCCATCGTCCATAGATATTTACAAAGTGTAAACGCTACCCGCCTCTGTCTCTCCATCTCACACAAATCAAAAAGTGTGTATGTGTGTGTTTTCTTAATGACGCTGTACGACATGAAAGAGAGTCACCTAAAAGTGTTATGAAAGGCTTTGTTATTGAATTTCGTATTCAAATTTTTTGGAGGAAGTTACGTTGTTGTTCCGTTCCGTACATTCATGTCGTTGACAAATGATGTACGGCCTCCAAAAGTGTATACCAAATGTCAACCTCGACATTTTTCCCTCTTCATAGTTGAGCCTAGCCTTGGTTGACTTTCTTCCTTTGTAATAAAGTGTGGAGACAGGAAGAGGGGGAGAAGGCACTTAAGCAAGTTCAAATAAATTCACTGTAAGAAATGTACTACGTTGCGTTGTTCGAGTCATTGTTTAGCTTTTTATAGGCTGGATTGCACAACATCTTGGACGTTCCTATTATAATCATTTTACGGGGGGCTTTGGTGAAAGCACAAAATTATCCATGTTGCAGTGTGTGCATTGTACTGATGCAACATGGTTTTATGGTATGCAACTTGAATAATTAATCCATCGGTGAATTTTAAATTCCTTCAAGTTTATCTCCAGTTTTTTATTGAAATAGACAAGGAAATTTTTCAACATCAGATTTTTTACTGAATAATTTTTGTGTCTTGAGAAGCTGCATTTTGTAAATATTCACCTTTTTTGAGTACACGAACGAGCTAATTAGTAGAGGAAGGGGAAGAGTGAAAGTAACATTATACTAAGACTGAGGATGGTTTAATTAAAGGGCTTTTGGTATAATATAATACCGACCATAAAGATTCAACAGCTATTATGCCTTCTATGAATTTATTATCCCCCTGTCATGGTCTACACTTATTTTTTTGTATTTTCATATTTGCATATAAAAATTATTTTTTCTCACACATTTTTTCCATCCCGTGTAAATGACCGCTGCTTCTTTGGTTCATAATATCGTATAACTTTATATGGTGTTGTGAATATTTTTAGACGTTACTTAAGGTAGACCCTGCACTAAAGTCCAGGACGAATCTGGGAATATTTTTTATCATTTAAATTACATAAAGATCTCTCCTCTCTTTCTTTATCTTTTGAAGACACTGCTTTCGAAGGATTTTCATACTCCCTGCTAGTGCTAGAGAAGGAATTTTCTCAATTTCTGTCGTAGATAGAAAAGTCACATTTGTCCAAGAAAAGTTTGAAATGTTATAAATGATGGATCGTTAATTTCTCAGCCACACCTTCAACAAGACATAATAATTACCCTTTTCATACTACATTTTTGCATACATACACCACACTTACACCTTGTGTATACATTGGGGTAAGGTAATGTTTTCCAAAAGCCAAAGTGTCCAATGTTTATTGATTTGAAATTCTCCGTTGACATGCTGTCAAGTAAAAGTATGCAATACCTGACACTTTTATTCAGCTGTAAAAAAGAATTTCGTTTGCACGAATATTCAAGGAAAATCCATTCTACTCACGGATTTTTCTCACTCAGTCAGGACTCACCCCTTGTTATACCTGGAGAAAAACCTCCAACTTCACAAACAGTTCTTTCTATCCCTTTCAATACGTGTGTGGGAACGGGTGTGTGTTGCCAAAAACACAAAGGTACAGGGGAGCTTGACCCTGATTGACTTTTTTTGGGTCAGTAGTTCAAGTGTGAGATTAAATGACACTTATACACACATCAAAGAGTAGTTTTTGGTACATAATGTACTCACCAAAAATTCATAATACGGAGAAAATAAATAAATAATAGCATCCAATTTGGCTGCTGTATTTCCAGGATAGATGCAACTAAATGAAGACATTAAATATGTTCAAAATTTACACTAGAAATAACCGTTAGAACTAAGAATAGACAAAAAATACTAGGGATAATCAAGTCTTCATCCAGCTCAAGGGTAAATTGAGAAAAAACAAATTTTCCTCCAGACGAGTCTGTACATTGTGTGTGTGTAGACTCTACACTGCAAGGAGTAGAATATTTTATCTTCTTTGGTTTTTCTATCCCTTCCCTACAATATTGTATTGTACAATTGTAATGCATAAGCAAGCTGTGCTCGAACAATTTGTGTTCATTTATTTTTTCGTGTACCTATACATGTGTTCGTACTGTAAAACATTGGTAAAAAGTCTCAACTTTGATTCGACTCTTTTTCTTTCTTTCTCCCCTCCTCTATTTTCTCTCTACTTGAGACTGGAAGAAAGTGGTGGAGGAAGGGTGCAGATGTTGTTGTGTAAGATGGTCGAAACAAAGATTGAAGGGCAATTTAGTAAAGCTTTCCCTTTCACACCATTCAATTGCTCGTTTGACTTTGAAATGCAAGGCAATAAAAGACGGAAATTGGGACACCACATCGCCCTGCACCCAAGTAACAAACATATCCCTATATAGGTTAGGTACATGCATTTGGGGAAAACCTCTATCCTTACCTTTATTTTGTCAATAGTTCCGAGACACGGTTGTGTGTGCATGCTCAATACAAAGTACGTGTACGTACATGTGTATTGTTTGGAACACCTTGAGTGTAGTTAAATTCAGCTATCTCTGCCTTTGATTGTGTTTGACCCTGTTCCTTGGTCTATACTATACCAGGTTTATATTAATGTCAAAGAGGCTTTCTCCCTCCCCATTTGATTGTCTTTTGTGTCTGTTTGTGAGGACAATATATATGGATAAGAGTCATCGTTGACGAATGGACCATTCCAAAGTGTTGTTGGGGCAGTATTAAAAATTAAAAGATTGTTCAATGTGAGGCAGTCCATACTTCTTCCAACCCGACTTGCATTCATTGTTAGGAGTTAGGAGGTGCAAACGGGTTGATGAGGTTGCCAAGCCGAGCTGCATTTACACTTGGAAAAATGTGGATACTATGTTCTGTAGTACAGAGGAGGAAGGGAAACGAAAGACTCTCCGTTGTTGTCCTCCTTGAATGTATAATACAGTTGTCTCCTATACACAGTATTGGTTGAAGAGGAGGACTATTATATACGTTCTGACTGTGTGTGTGTTTGTGTCTACAATGTAACTGAAATGGAATGGTGTTGTAGTAAGAGTGGTGGTGGTTCCTTTTTGCAAATCCAGTGTGGCACCGCGTCGCTTACTCCTTTTTCGATTAGAAATTCTATATAGATGACAGTTTGCCAGTTTGTACCTCAATGAAAATGTACGTACGTATTGATTTGTTAATGAAAACGCTCCTTTAGCCACAGCCACACACAAATGACAATGGAATATGAGGTGGTTTGTGGAAGATTATACTTGTAGCCTTGAGTACGTCAACCGGGTTGTGTGAGTCTGTGTTCTTGTAGGAAATGAAAAAATGGAAAAATCAAGTGGACATTTAATTTTGCTTTTTTGATTTAGCACTCTCTCCTCCTCCCTTCCTCCTCTTTCTGTCTCTCATTATTTGCGCTCTTGGAAGATTTATGCGTTGGAAACTTTGAGTCGTAATGAAATCCTCTGGATAGAATTATAATGGAAGGGAGAGTTTTCGGGGGATCCATCATGAAATATCTCAAATGGTAGTTGTACATTGACATTCTTAATTTAATCTGCATCAACTTTATGTTGTGTGTGTCTCCTTCCATACATTATGTAGGTATTGGAGTGGATGAAGGAAATTGGGAAAATACTTTGGGAAACTTCGTTTTTCTCTCTCTTTGTTTCATTTTGTATACAGTGTAAGCTAGTCAAATTAGAAGGATACATTTGGTTGTTGTATTGATGATTAGTATTTGTATTTGTGTGTGTGCGTGTGTGTGAGTGTGCATTAAAGATGGATATATGGACAAAGGATTATTTCAAATGATGAGTGAAGAGCTATTGTCAATGTAGAATGTGTGATTGTCTAGTACTTTGTAGGTGTTCTCATGGCATGTTGAAAAGCTTTTAGCGTTTCCTCCACCCTCCTCTCCTCTCCCCTAAATATATTCTCTTAGGGGGCATGATTAGTGAAAATAAATCTGGCTTTCACAGCACAGCTTTCTCCAGCTATCTTCTCCTTTTCCCCTCTTTCGCTCTCACTCTCGTCAGTCAGTAAAAAGGAGTAGGGCAGGAGTAAGAGAGTGTGTCTGAGGCTATTGTCTGTAGACGAGGACTATAGGATGACTACAAAGACCTCCACTACGTACATACATACATCTGTTCATGATGGAATATATTTATAAGATATGCATATTACGAGAGTGAGAGACAGACCTGTGATGTCTAAAGGTCAATAGAGCAGTTTACGTTTTTTCCAATTTTCCCATTAAGGGGATTCAAGGAGGGAAGGGAGAACTGGGGAAAACTATTGGACGTCGAATACTTTGATCTATCGATAAATGAAAAGCTACATCAAGTGGAGCCCATCTTCATTGTATCATTTTAAAGGAAATGACATGGTGGAGGAGGGAGAGAGAGAGGCAAGTCGTCAGTGAGTTTCTGTACACAAAACACACACAGTTGTTGTTATGTTGTACACAATGTAAATCTGCTTAGATTCCTCATCTTTTTTATATTCCAAATAAAACCAGCGATAAAAGATAAGGTAGTAAAAAATCTAAAAGTTGTTCTTTTCCCTTATCCCTCAAATATTCATGTGAGTGTGGGTGTACAATGTACAGGTCGTAAGTCAACATTTTTGTCCAATCGGCTATTTCTCTTCGAGGCACATGAAGATGGGGTGAACCAAAACATCATGTCAACTTTTCATAACTTTTGAACCTATGCCATCATGATACTGTAATTTTTTTTTGCAAATAAACAAAGCTCTGCTTGTTTTGTTTGGATTACTTTAGTTTCGTTCTGAAAAGTGTGAAATGAGACTCATTCAAAATATATTGCAGGACAGCAGAATTTTTGCATACATTCATTCATTTTAATATGAGATACGATATGATGCGTAGGGGAAAATATAAAAAAAGAGTAATTTTTACAAGCACACTACGAGTTTCATGAGAAATGTGGGTGTGTGTCTGGTTGTGTGAGGATAGTTTCTTTCCTTGCATAAATATTCTCCATCAATAATTTAATCATTTACGAGGATATTAGTATCGAGAGCAAATACACACACAGTTTACTTTCTTGAGTTAAAAGATACGTACCCTTCTACTTCGTGTTTGTTGTCGAGGAGGAGGAAGAAGAAGGAGAGAAGGTGAATATGTAAATTTTGCCATGCGTTTTTATGTATGATGATGGTGAGAGTGGATGTTTTTAGTAAATGACACATTGCAATAACTTAGGGAAGGAGAGCTCTTGAGTTGCGGTGGTTTCAATGCAAAATGCAAATTTGAAGTTGTTAAGGGTAAGGAAATAAGTGTATGAAAGTAGAAAGCGAGAGGATATACATCATATATAGGTAGTCACTGGTAGTAGGGAGTAAGCTTGTAGTAATATGGTTTAATATGAAGTGTATAATAAAGCATGGGGGTAAATTGAACGGTTCTCTCACCCAGTCCACCTCCCGTGTTCTACGTTACCCGCTACCCGTTACCTGTTTAAGGTGAAAGGGAACTCTCTTTCTGTGTGTGTGTTTGTGTGTCTCTCTTTTACTCGACTGACTCGGCGTCGTCATATTCGGTGTGGTTGGCTTTTTCCTTCTGCTGCCTGTTCCCCCTGCCCTGCTAATGCATCGCGTAAGGAATACCTTGTCCGCCTCCTGCCATGCCAGCCTTGGCTTTGTCTGGACTAGTCAGTCAGGTGAAAACTAAACTAAACGTCCGTGTGTGCCCACTGACATTTTCCATTGCTCTCTCTCTCTGTGTCGGTCTATGACTGTGACTATCCCATCCCATGTGTGTGTGGCTGGGTGTCCGTGACTCAGAATTTTTTTGGCAACTAAAACACTGGAATTATTGGGGGGAAACTGTGGAAAATTACATATCACGCATCTTTGTCACCTTTTCGCCTTTGGAGAAGACACGCATTTAAAAAAGTGCTCTTGCTCCGACCGACAACAGAGTAGGTTTGTGTGTGGTGGTGGTGTGCAGGGTTTTTGAATCATTTCCTCTTCTCTAAGAGAGAGAGAAAGTGCCCACCACTCTCTGTTTTCTCGGTCACACACAAATAAAGTATCATCATCAATTTGTATCATGTGTTGACCTACCAATTAGGGTTAAAAGAAGGAAAAGAGTGACTGAGTGAATCCGACGAAGAGTGAAAATAGAGAGAGAGAGAAAAGTGAAAACTTTATAGTGGCCGTCTCATCCTCCCGTAGACAGAAGTGGATTATTAAAAATCGGCTCATCAACATATTTACAATTTGTACAGTGCGGAAACAAATTTATTTTCCCATCTGTCCTCGTCAAAATCCTCACACAAAGAGTTACCTATAATTTATACAACTATTTTTGTGAGAGGAGGATTTTGAGGAATAAGCATCATCATTATTATCGAGACAAAAGAAAGGAGGAAAGGGAAATTTGAATATCAAATAATTCCAATTTTCAAATTCACACCATTATTATATCCTTGAGATGATGAGGACGTGGTGGATCGGAAGAAGGATTGAGTAATTTATTACGCCTACCTGACACACACCCACACACACAACCTGCTTATTCTTCTTCTGCTGTTCTCGAGTGGGAGAACAAAAACAGAGGAGGAAAAAATTATAGAAAGAATCAGAAAAGGAGAAGGAAATCAAATTAAAATGTGGTTACCTTCGTCAATCAACCATCAGCATTTATGTGAGAAAAGCTTGGTCTTATGATATTGAGGCTACTACTACTGTGTACAACAGAGAGAAATTGGTGAAATTATATCATTCGAAAATCATCATCCAGTGAATCCAGAGAATTTCACACTTTTCATCCTGTCTGATCAAGTACAAAGACTAGCGGGATACAATTGAGAAGAGTCCAGATTTTTTTCCACCACTACTACTATTATTATTTCTTTCCCTTTGAGAGTGGGAGGAGAAAGAGGATGAAGGATGGGCGAGGAGGTTGGCAATGGTGAGTTATCGCTATTGCAGAGGTTTATTAGTAGTGAAATCATTTTAAGAAGAGGAGAGTTGGCCCTCGTACGTTCGCCCTGATGATATTAAGAGGATGATCATCAACAAGATGTTGTATAATGTAGTCCCGAAAGAAGAATCTTCCACGCGTTCATCCTCCTTACTATGACTCCCTCCTGCTACTCCTTCTCGTCTAGTCGATCATCTCACGTGAGTGTGTTTAAGTGTGTGGGGGAGATAGAGAGTCCCGTTTTCTTGAAACCTCTGAAATTCTACACAATGTTGTTGTGTCGTCCTCGTCATCACCATCATCTTCATCATAGTCGTCGTACATAATATGTACTTCTGTGGTGGTGGTCGTCGTGGTCGTGAGGATTTGTGAATGTGACTTTGTCTCAGTTCATTCTCATTGACGTACAAGTTAACATAATATTGTAATCTTAGTGCAATCTTGTATGTCTTGTGCATGTTCGTTCCAAACAAATGGTGAAGACACGAAGAAGAAAAAGGAAGAATGAAGAAGAGTGGAGTATTATAGAGAAAAAGGGAGAGGGGGAACAACAGGGATTGTGTGGGTGAACGAGTGAAAGTAAAGAAGAAAGTCTCATTCTCCCTGCCTAGCCATCCAACCTACTCTCTCTCTTTTTCCGTCTCACTTGACTTGATTTTCTGTCAATTGTTAATGACAAGTATAGTAGTGGATTGTGGTAGGTGAGAGTTGTGAACTTGTGTATCTCAAAAGTGGTCTCACAAAGTTTTCCTCTTCTCTCCTTAAAAACGGGTGTGTGGGGTGTGTGTGTTCCAGGTCAGTTTACTTATTGTCACAATCCTACAGACACAAACTACGAGACTGTAATGTAATGTATAGGAGGGAACAAAACAAGTTTTTGGATAATGATCTTGGGGGTTGTCGTTCCTGTAATACGATCTAATTTACATAAAGATGCACAGAATAATAGTTGTCCAAAATATTCCAACAAGAGCAACTACTAGAACTACTCTTATTATTATAATACTGATTATTATTGCTAAGGAGGAAAGATTGGGTGGATTGTCACATGAAGGAGAGGAAGAGGACAAGAGAAGAATACGACAAGGACAAGTTCATCAAGAAATTGTTGTTCCTAGTCTTGTGGAACAACGACTGCAAGAAGAAGACGAAGAAGAAATACAAGGACGTGGAGTCTAAATCCAATTTTCAATTGTTCTTGAGGCATCATCACATTCTTCCCCTATCTCATCATAGAATGGGCTGAAAGTGTACATCCTCATTTCCCTCTTGATCTTGCTCTTTCTCTCTTCTGTCTGTTTGTGTCTACGACATCCTTAATAACAGGATAATATTAAAATTTAAGATCACCAAAACCCTGAGTACCCCCTTACGTTCTTCGTTTGTTTACATACTACTCCTGCATTGGGACCTCAGTACTCGTTCACTTGACCTCTTTTCTCTTTCTCCTCGGTCTCTCCACTGTGACTTGACTGTTGAGGATCTTGAAGATCAGAGGAGAGATTGAAATGAAAAATTTTGAAAGTTTAACATCAATGACTTGACTTTGGGAAAGGTGGTGAACTCACCCACGTATTATTCTGTACACACACACACAAAACAAAAAGGAGGGGGAGAGGAGAAATAGTAGTCTTCTTGACTGTACCTAAATCCCCTCCTATTTAATTATTCTATGTGAATAGTCTTGAAAATATTAATGGAGAGAGTCAAACCAAGACAATTGGTGAGGAAAGTTTAATTGAAGAAACACTGGAGAGGGGATGGTTGTTGTTGTTGCTGAGGGAGAACAACAAAATTAGTGATGAAAATCTTCCTTCCTTGTACCTGCAATGGGATTAAAATATTTAAGAAATCATATATACAAACTACCTCCAACTGACCTGTACGGATAATTTCAAAATATCGGTGAAAGAGGGAGAGAGAAATTTTAAGTATATACTCCTTTCTTATTCACTGTCCAACTCTCGTGCATGGTAATCAGAGTGCAGTTGCAATTTCTCTGTAATAATATTCAAAAAGCTCCTCTCCCAATCTGCTACTACTACTTCACAAAAAATGTCAATTGAAGAATTGGAAACGGGAATGTGAAGACAAATTGTTCTGAAGAAGAGTACGGGGAGAATGGAGAGTTTGATACACCCACAAGAGATGATATACTACAACTCGTACAGTACCTCAAGTAGTCTGTATGCAATAAAATACGTTATTTTGTCTCGTCTCACAATCCAATTAGTTGACAAACAAAACTTTTGAAAAGTTCTACTGTGAAACAACTAAAAAAATAATTGAGATTATTACAACAAATTTTTCGTCATTGGCATCATCATTGTAGTGCAGAAAAGAGAAGGGGGAAGAGGAAGCATTATAGAAGAAAGCAATAATAAGTTGATAAAAGTTTGAAGGGGGGCTGCTAATATTCTGAATATATCTAAATGATGGTTGAAAATTGTCTCAATTATGTATGACCAGATGAAAGAATACTGTGACTGGTCGTGACATGGGTGGGGGTAAAAAAGTTTGTGCTTGGTTGTTAGCCAATTGTGAAGTCCAATTATGTAGTGCATTGGCAGCTGTAAGTTTGCTTGGCGTGGTGGTGGTGTGCCCCGTCATGTTGGACCCTGCACTGGAAACCCTCGCAAGTTCCTTTGAGAATGCAAAATGTCAGACCATTTTCAGTGAAGAATTACTCGGCCTCAAGAATTGCTCTTGGACTTCTTGTAGAGAAGGCTGCACAGCTGACGTTTTTCAGGTCAGATGATACATGATGATGAAGAAATATTGTTTGGCTAGCAAGAAATAAATTTTAGTTCCACTTTGATTTTTCTTTATTGAAACTTTCAACTTGAAAGGGAACATAGACACATTTAATATTTAAAAAATTCAAAATAATAAGTTTCTCAAAGAAATTATTTACTTCTTGTAAATTTTATCTCGATACTTTAAAAAGAGAGATACTGACTAAAGTGAATGAACTCGATTCCCAAAAAAATTTAATATTCAATAAGTGTCAGAATTAAGATTGATTTTCAAAAAAAACTAGGTCTTCAAAAAAAGAATTTTTGGTTGTCCATTTCCTTCATAATTTTTTTAATAAATGATGTCATGTATGATATAATGTTGTATTGTGTTACAGTGTTGGCATATTGCCGTCGTCTACTTGAAAGACGTTGGTCATGAGTCGGGGACACTAGAGCTTGAGCATGAAGGGCATGGGAATGGAGGAGGAGGTCAGATAGGACAAAATCATACTGGGAAAACAACAACAGGGATTGCAAGATCAGCAAAATGGACCCTGTCCACAATACAGGATTTCATAAAGATGTACAACTACAATTTGTCAAGTGAGAATTTGACAGATGATTTGAGTTTCATGGTGGAGGACTTAAAAAGACATTTACCAAATGAGTCGTCATCATGGGCAGGGACAGGGACAAGTCGGTTGGGCTGGGCATTACTTTTTCCCAACCAACAAAAATGTGTTTATCCCTCCGAGACAGTCTGTACAGATTTTTTTGAAATGTATGGACATGTGGGTCATAGTTCTTCAACAAATTTCTCCTGTTTTGTCAGTACATCGAATGGGACGATGGTCGTGATGACAGTGGACAAAGTGGGAGCACTCAGAAATATATTTTACTGTTTTATTCCGCTCATCATCGCGTCCGGTGTGTTTACATATTTGTTTTACCGTGTTGGCCTCATCTGTGGTGGGAGACAACGATTGAGGAGTGACGAGGAGTCCACAGAGACAAAGTCCGGGGATAATCGGTCAGGGGGGAAAAATGGAATGCTGCCAAATGGAGGGGCTCCCCTTCCTGGAGCCCCCAAGAAAGTGAGGAAAAAATTTCTTCCCAAGAGAAAAGACTCGAGTAAGAAACGTCGACAAAGGAAAGGTTTCAAAAAGAATGCAGCTTCAATTAAAAACCAGTTATCCATTAAAAGTGCCAGTTCTTCTAAACGTACTCCAAGTTTCTCCATGGGTGCTGGAAATTCTGAGGATGGTGGCTACATTTATGGTCCACAACGGACTTCAGTGCCAGACTTTAAAATTAAATAAAAAAATCCCACCGTCGCCCGTCTCTCCCCTTTCCCCCAAATATTCATCAACTGACAAAAAAATGATGATCATTATTCAAACATACACACACAAGTTATTCACCAAGAGAAAAAAAATATGATTATTTAATTGTAAGAATGCCGTTACTACCATACAAATATATATTGTTACTACAATAATTATTATCGTGCTACAACATATTATATCCTCGCTCGTTCGGCTAATGGAAAATACATTATATTTACTCAACTTGTCTACATACATTGTACATTAAAATGTGTATAATATATGTATGTATACCGCCAATTATTACATACATATATTATGATATTTAACTAAAGTTAAAACCTAACAAGACAGAGAGATGAGGGGAAAACAAAATATATATAATAAGAAGTGAAGACGAAAAAAAAATAATTAAAAAATGGTGGATGGGTCAACTTGACTAAGATTGTAATACAGCAAAGCAGTTCAACTATTCAAAATCGCAATTCAACTGCTGTGTGTGTGATTTGTGTTGAACAAGGATTTTTTTTGTAAGTTTTTCCTATTAAAAAATTCCGTAGCTTATGCATTCTAATAAAATCGTATTATTACAACTAATGCAATGCATATGCCATACAGCCAATACAATATATTTTTAATTTGCCTTGCATACTTTTACACAAAATAAGTTTTCTCTTTTTTTTAATGCCCCGACCTGCACCTTGACCTTAAAATATGATGAAGGGTAGAAGGGACTAGAGGAATTTAAAACTTTTGTGTGTGAGGGGAGGAACAGAGAATTGTACGTGGTGGTTGCATAATAACGAATAATAATAATAATAATTCTGAGGAAGAATGTAATGGGAGAGCTTCTTAATGGAGAGAAGAGAGTGAGGGAGAATTTTTTGGGGTTAGGAGGCATACTAGATTACGCATGCATGCACTATATATGCTTTCAGCACATGACATTTAAGATAATCAGGCTTGATTTATGTAAGGTAGAACAACAAAGCGTCATCAAGTCAACATCGATTCTTTTCTGTGGCATTTCAACGGAACACACACTCAAACTTGAGAGAGAGAGAGAGTTTCTCTTCCCCACTTTCTCCCTCGCTTCGTTCAATTGCCAAACTTACTCGTTATTCTTGCCAATGCTGAAAGGGAGTGTAAATGCAGTGCAGTTGTGCTTTTTTTCTTTATTTATTTTTGATGAAACTCTTCTACTTTGTAACAACTTTTACATGTATGTATAGCAGAAAAAAGCATGCATTTTCCCTACATTTATCATTCAAATTTAGTCTCTCTTGAATATTCCTCTTGTAGTGCATGGATTCATTTTCTCTTCCTTTCGGTGTGTGTGGAGTGGCTCAACTTTCCACTGCACTTCATCTCAGCTCCTTGTTGTTGTTGTTGGAATGACCATATGTCTGACGACTTTCCTGGTTGTCTGATTTATTAATTTTTATGGAGAAAGTTGAGATTTCATTGACTCACTTTCATGGAGGGGGCAGAGAACGCCCTTAGAACTTATTAATTATTTTATAAAACTGAATCGTAGCTGTCTACTATTTCATCAATTCCAAGATTTCCTCCCCCACCGCCTACCCCATGAAATATGAAGCACGGCATGTTACATTATTCGCCTTCACAAAAATACAAATGTAATTCCGACAAGGAACATGTATTATTCCATTAATGAATAGTATTCATCCATAGTCAAATTATAACTTCTCAGAAACTAAGGATCTGATTATTAATTGAGTAAAGCATATCTGAGTAGTACATTTTGTATTATTCTTATTAAACAAAAGTTTATTGTTCATGATTCAGTTTCAGAAACAAAATTCATAATCTATCAATGTACTTACCATTAGGAGGTACATTGTTTTCGTTTTCATAATATAATATTATTGTAGGAAGAACTCGCATTAAATGTTAATTAAATGTGTGCGCATTACTGTGCATGGATGTGGACAGAGCAGAAATAGAATAGATTTGTGAATTGTAATAGAACAGTTGCATTGGCATAACTGCAAGCCTACTTCATGGGCTGATTTCTCTTTCCTTCATACAAACTTTGTTCAATGTTCATTCAGAGTTAAACCTCACTTTGTAAGTTTGGTGAGTAGAAAGAGGTTGACAGTCCTGGTGTCATCAGATTTTAAGAGTACAGGGTGGTAGATTTTTGACTTGTCAAAGAACCCTAGTTGGTTAGTGTTAGTATAGAAGTGTCAAAAGAAATAGGACCATGCAAAACCTTCAAATTCAAAATGTGTGTGACATATTCGAGAAGAGACATTGTCTCATACGAAAACTCATTTTTGAGTGACTGATGGAGAACGTGCACTTTTATTACTGTAAGTGTGTGTGTGTCGTGTGCTTAGAAAACTTGTTGCCATGTCTTAAGAATATAGTAGTGTCTTCCAGCCGCTTTTTGTTAATGTGGATGGAGACACTTCTCACTCCACACTATTATTATTTTATTGAGGTTATTATTTTCATAATGGAGGGTAATTTTGTCCGGTGGAATAATGACCATGTAATCAGTGCCTGTATGAAAGAATCTATAATTGTATTCTGTATCTGAAGATAGTAACGTATGTTTTCCGTACTAAGTGTGCTACATTTTGGTCAGGGTGGTCCATGTACAGCTATGTTGACATTTGACCGGACACTCTCTGTCCTTATTAAGGTATGGGTGGCCCTGGGAGGATGTTGGTAAGACAGGAATCAACAGGCATTCATCTTGTTAGAATATATAAGATGTTCCATCCATAAAATATGTTGTCAGTGTAAGTGTAGGAAGAACACTCCTTTGCATGGTATCCTAACCTGTGGATCATGTAAGTTGACACAAAAGAGAAAGTCCTTGCACACACGTCTTTTTTTCATGTCAGAGGGGTCCACACCCACCCACCCGCACACACACACACACACTCAAGAACTCTGTTTTCTCGGCTTTGTCATTCACAGGCAAATTTCGATTTTGGGTGGACACCACACACACACTTCCAGGTAGGGATGTACTGGAGTTTTACACACACACAGCTTTGTCCAGGTGTGACAGTGTGTGTGTATGGCGTTGTCTTTTGACAGTGTTGCTTTTTTGTATGGACATATGACTTTTCCATGGGGATATTAGGCTGTCTGTGCGTATACACATGGCATGCAGATATTTTGGATGAGAATTATTGATCGATTTTTTTCAGTTCCTTACGTTTCTTTAGTAAAATGTGCATACATGGACAGTCCACTCTGTCTCCTTCAGAGACTCTGTTGTTGGTCGAAGCATAAAATTCAACTTGGATGTCCATGCAATGCCTCATGGAAGCGCTGGAGTAAAGGGGAATTTCAAATTCATGAGCTTCCCGTCCTCCGTGACATTAGCCATGGCATAAGAGTGAAAACCTTGTCATCAAACAAGCATACGAGAGTAGAGTAGGGTCGAGTGGGGTAAATTTTGTTGTTTTAGTCTCAAGATGAAAAGTTTGATTTTTTGAACTTGTGTTTGTATTTAGTATGTAAGCCATATGCAGTAGTGTCAATTCATGGGAATTTATGAGTGTCTAGGTCAAAAAGGAACATGACATGTGTACGAGTTTAATGACTAGGTACATGTCAATCATTTAAGAATTATCTCTGACATTCAATTTAGTTCAAATGAAAATAAAAGTGTTTTCAATTTATTTCTCATGATATCATCAAGGAAAGCATGTTGAATGAATATTCCTCTCAATCTACATGGCAATTTTTCCAGGATTTTCTTTGAGACAGTCATGTGACGTGACATGGACACGACTGTGAATCCGGTTGAATGAAAAAAAATTTCGTTTAGGGAGAGTATTAATAGTCTTTACAATTGTTGGGGAAAGGTGAAAATGTTTGTGAACGCGATGTCATGAATGACGTCATGATGGCGACGAAGTCATATCCTTCTTGTTTATGAATAAGAAGACTGGGTTCACATTTACCCCAGATGATTTTCATTTATCCTTGTATCTTTCACTCAGTCGGCATTGAGATTAGAGTGTGTTTTGATCCCCTTCTTGATGACCCACTAAACTCCTTTCTTGGTTCGTAAAGTGAATGACATCACTAAATGTAATTAAGAAATTGTCGGTACATGTACACACTCTCCCAGTAAATTTTGACAATCCTTCCATCGTCCGTGTAGTAGGTTTAAGGAAAAACTCTCGGAGTTTGTGAGAATTCCAGACGATCCAGGTGTTGAAAGCATCATTTACTGTGTGTGCGTGTGTCCTTGGGCTAATAACTTGGCGGTGTCCTCTCCACAAATCATGGATGTTAATATTTAAAATAATTTGCATTAAAATTGTGGAAATGTTATGTTGGGCAGATGATGATAAGCTGGGGTGGTGCAAAGAACTTTGGGGAAGTCTCCTCAAAGTCTGTTATCACTAAATTGTTAATCGATTTTTGAGGGTATTTAATGGGTCATAATCAATTCTTGATAATGTACTTTCATTAATGAAGAAAGGGATGTCATGTAAAGTGTAAGAGCTGTACAATATGGGCCAAACTGGTTGGGGTACGTGCCGGGATAATTAGTTCGAATATAATGTAGGATGACTGAAATGCATTACGGTTTATTGTTTATTTGATGTATAGTATGTAGCCAAATAGTCATCAAATATGAGTGTCCAGTGTCCTCCGGTAGAATCATCATCATTAAAGTCTAATGAGAAGTGACGTCATTGTCAAGGAATGTGTGTCGGTGTGTGTGGAGTAGGGTTTTGTTTGAAGTGAGAGAGCAATCTGATTTTCATTGAGGAGGAGAAGGAGAAGATATGATGATGGCCATCACAATTATTCATTATGATTGAAAATGATTTACCTCTGTCCACAAAAACAATGACAACAGTGTAATTCAGTAAATACTGTTTACTAAATACACTCGAGTGACTCACTCACTCCAAGTGTGTATGTATTATGAACCGTGAAACACTTTCATATTAATGTGTGTGTCCATCCAATCCACTACCATTTCATCGATATCTTCTGTGAGACTGCAAAATAAGTCTTGGTTTATTTACAAAAGTCTCTTCACCACCTCGCCGTAGGAATATAAACAAGGTCTTTCTTCTATACATGCTTGACCTTTTCCTACCCAGTCTGGAACATGTACATGTTAAATTATTATTCTTTTTGTTTTAATGTCCTCCCAGTACAGCTCAACTCTTAGTCGTCATAATTTTTAGCTCTCCTACAGTAGGATTGTAGTTGCATTAACTTCTATTGCATTTTCCAGTCTCATATCATATTAATAGACAGTGGAATAGTTGTCCTGGAATCTTCAGTTTAAGAGTTTTAAGGATTGAAATAATTGTACAGATGTACAATTTGTATACAATCTGTATTTGCACAATGCATGACAGACAAGAGGAGTTTGGTCAACCCACATAGCTAGTTGACTTGATAATGAATAGATTCTATATATACACTTTACATGTCCTTGTGTCTCTTTCTGTGTTTTTGGAAATAGATATACTTCAATTGGATGCCGAAACAACACTTTCCCCAATCCTGCTTTGTTGAGGACGACACAAGAGGAGAAAGGTGAAGAGGAGGGAGGACGATATCAACCAGCCTACGAATTGGACAATTCTTCAGCGGAACGGAATGGTCGACAGTCGAGTGTGTAGCGTGTGTGTGTGAGTGAGTGAGTGTGCTTATCGTATCAAAATATATTAAGAAGTGGTCTGTCCACAACTGTCATTTCAATATTCCTCCTTGTCATTCATTTCCATTACATTTACTGGAGGAGTGGGAGGAGGACAGAACCAACAACAACAACTAAAACCGCCTTCCAACTATCAATACAGAATACAATGTACATCATCATCATCATGTTATCTATGGACAATTCAAAATGTTGTAGGCCTTCTCGCCAAGGCCAAACCTCCAAAAATCCAGAGGACTATTTAGATATGGAAGGTGTCTCGTCAGTTGTCCAACATGTTCTCCATTCATCATTCATTGAATGTTGCGCGTGTGAAAGAGTGTGTGCGAAGGTGTGTGAAGGTTTGCAAAAGACGGGGGTGAAAAAAAATTTGTATTGTACGCCACATATTTCTATTATATTATATTCTGAATTGTAAGGATGTTTGAAATGGAGAAGCGTCCATTCCACGTTATACTATTCCATATATAAAAAGTAGACATACTGCTATATATTTTTCCAGCAACTTTTCCTCATTCAATATTACCATTGTATAATATTATGAGTCAGAGTGAGAGAGAGAGTTAACTATTGTCATTCTGTGAACTGTGAAAGTACACACTTAGACACAACACTCACATACTATTTATGCACTTTTTTTTTGAAGAGTTTATCTATTATATTATTCATAATATATTGTGTATTCCAGCTGGCCTGTGGGTATCACCAACTGTAGAAAAAATATGAAGACTAGTCAAGTTATAGTCCCATTTTAGTAATTTATATAGTAGAGTGGAGAAGGAGGAGAAGGAAAAGATGAAGGACTTCAAACACACACACACTACTCCTTATGCAAACAAATACATTTCGTGAAGAATACAAGTAATAACATAAGTGTGTATGCATACATCATTGATCAGGAGACATGGGTAGAGAGTAGTATGTTGTACTGTGTGTATGGGATAGAGGTCATAAAATACAAATTATTATTATTATTATTATTATTTTAGTTTGCCATGCAAGAGAGTTACGTTGAGAGAGATTATTTAAATGCCAAAATGATTGCTAGTGGTAGGGTAAGGTATTGTATTGTGTAATAGTGTACACCAGGTGTACAAGTAATAAGTACCGTCTCAAATATAATCTGCATGGCATCAAGGACCCGTGAGAAACTATTTTAATTTGCATGTGTTTCTCCATGTCCATGTCGAACTAACTTCACATTTTTATGTGAGGAGGGGAGAGTGCGAGTAAGTTTAATGTAATCAATCTTTGATTTCTTTTCTAAATACAAGTCACAACACTCACAACATGTTTTGTTTCGTCGTATCCATTTCCCTCTACATGCAGTCCGTCTGATAAGTCTGGAGAAAGTATATTTTTTCTGAAAAGTCAAATTTGAAATAGCAAATCATTTAGTTTGGTGTGGATGATTGTACAATAATTTTGATTCCAAAATCATGATTGAAATTAGTCGTGAGGGGAGTCGGAGGCGGAGGGTGTACATTAAACTCTCTCCACTTTTACACTGGCTGTTGACTTACAGTGTAGTGTAGAGTCAGGAGAAAACATGTTTAATTTGTCGAGAGGAGAGAGCGTGAGGTAGGCTACCCCTGCCTTTCTCTACCTACCTGGAAGTCTTGTCTCATGCTAAAAAACTAACCATGCTGAAAAAAATCGATGATATTTTTTACCCCCACTTGACTCCCTCCCTCTGCTCTCTGTAATATATGTCGTATTTAATTTACAAACATGCTTTAATGACTTCACTTCATTGGCACAGTTCCATAGGTTGACTCTATTAAAATATTTATCTGGATATGTGGTGGCCCAATTTGAAAAGTCACAAAACTAAACTACCCTTTCTTCCTTTTTGGTCTACACTCATTCGCGCTGACATGGTCCATGTCTACATGTAAAGTATGTACGATGATGGTTGATGGCTTATCATGCTGACCCCTCAAATACAATGATCGAAACTATTTATTAGTGTATATGTGTACTTTACATGCTTAATAACGTGGACCGACTGTATTAATAACATGTTGTTGGGTGTGAATTTCTTATGAGAACATGTGCCTCTCTCTCTCTTCAAAACTAAATTAGAATATAACTCTGCGGTAGGGGACATTTTTTCCCTGTCCTTCCTCATTCCCTTGTTAATATGTATGGAGAGAGAAAGAAAATCTACATTGAAGAACCGTCAGTCTAGTAATAGTAGAGGAAGAACTATTTAGAAAATGAAGTTTAAGAATTCATTTACAATACATGCATATGCAGGTAAATTACATACTAAATTACTATTAGTCCTAAACTCTTTATTTTTCCAAACTTTTAAAAAAAATCAATAAACTTAAATGACAGAGCACAGATTTTTTGGCTGTAATATCTATATCTATCTATATACATTCTATACTTTTGGGTGGAACTTTCTCTTTGTTCTTGAAAAGTAATCCTTGTATTTTGGCATTCAGTAGTTGCCTTCTGTAAAGAAAAACACACTGCTTTGTTGCTTATTGGACTGTGCGTAGTTGCTGCTGATGACTTGTTAGCGAGAGAAAATAATATGAGACATTATTAAATACATAAATAGATGTGTGTGTGTGTGTGTGTGCTGGTGTGGTAGGTTTTAGTATTTAATGAGGAATACTAACAAACTTCAATCGGTCTGTGAGTAAGAAAAAAGATTTCAAAAACGTTTTAGCTATAAAAAGTCTTTTGAAATTGTTACAAATTATAGTAGGGTTTTTTGAAAAAAAGAAGTTTTTGAACAATTGAGCTGGCTCGTATGGATTTAACTATCTCGTCTACAACTAGATTGTAACCAAAAATATAGAGATGGGTAAAAACGTTTACTACTGTTACTGAGTATCGTTGATGCTACATTCATTGCATAGGTATGCAATATAAAAAAAGACGTCTTCAGCTCACACACACGCGCGCCTCGATTAGCGTTGGAAAATTTTTCTTGTGATATTAGGAAATATGATATAATAATAATTGCAATAAGTCTTGAGTATAATTAGTACTATATCATTATAGTTCAAGTACATCTAAAATAGTTATTTTAAATATTAAAATAGTTAAACAGTCATGTTACAGTGACCTCATGACCTCTGAAAGTTGAGGACAACTGGAACAACAATTAATAATGATGACAGTTAAATGTATAAGCGATAGAGAAGAAAACTTCGGATACAATTTAATCAATATAATCCAAAAAATGAATCAGCTTTATTACTAAATAAAAACTAAAAAGTTTTGGGCAATAATTATTCAGGATATTGTAGTCAATTTTTGAAAAAATATTGCTGCTAAATATTAACGACTTGAAGAGGAGGAGAAGCTAACGGATTTTATTTTGAGCAAATTCAGTTTTTTATAACTTTCAGAAAAAGAAAAACGTACAATTTACTGGTCTAGAAATTTCTTGTTACTACATACTTGGCAGTTACACAAATGAGTGTAGCATGAGACGGTGCAATCAAAAAATATCATAAAATAACATGTTGTAATTTTTATGTAGTCACTAGGTTCCGTTTTTATTTCACAAAAAATCTTGAGAATGGTAGTGTCATTTCATTTCATTTTAAAAGTGTCAAGTCCGTTCACAGTAGTTCACACAGTCAATAATGACATGTGTTGTTGGATAGGTTATCAAAAAAAGAGTTGTTTACTACTACTTTTTTTAGTCTTTTACAATAACGACAAAGCAAAAAAAGTGTACGCACACATAGTATGCAAGACCATTGTATGTTATGTGAGTATAAAAACAAGTTTTTGAGTTGAATGATTTCCCTGTACATTATTATTACTTAATTGTTGAGGGAGGGGGCTGTCAGAGTAGTTTGTGTGTGAGCTTGTCAAATTACACCTGGGTGACCTGTCAAATTTTAATTTTGACAGTTGGAGGAGGACGAGCCTTCATAATATGTATTTTGGTGCTGGACGCCATTTAACCTAGATATAACATTCGTTAATACATTAGACCACAACACAACAAAATTCTGGGGGACCTTGAGCATATATTTGTAATAATGTTACAATCATTATCCTACTAAATCGATTCCTTTCCCTGGCCCTTCTCTTTCCCATATTTGACAACAACATTCTAAATATATGTACTTTTCTCCAATTACGATGGGCATGCCATATTCCTAGACTAGACGTAACTGGACCGATCATCAGTTAAACACACACAATATTAATATTACAATATTGTCGGCCTTTGTTGAATGGTGCTGTAAACTTGGATGATGTTGTCAAAGTTTTGTTGTGATTCTGCATAAAAGTTGATCGTGTTAAAAAGTCATGCATGTTAGCTAGTCTAACTGGGATGGTCTACATTTGGTGTAAGTACGGTATACCAAAGATTGATTGTAGGTGAGAATTAATTTTTATTGTAAATCAAGTGTGTCTTCGCTAAACAACATTTCTTGTGTTATTATGATCTTTAAATTAACCAGTTTTTGACCCTTGTGAAAAATGTTATAATGATGATGATTCAAAATATCAAGCTTTCTTCTTTACTTTCACTTACCATGTTACACAGTATGTACCTACTAGGATGTATACCAATAAGTTAAACTACCTACTCTACTTCATTTAAATGAATTACAAATTGTCAAATTATTAAATTTTGCAAACACACAGATTATAAATGCAAATATACAAATTTTGATTATTAAGTTTGCTACGAATACATGAAATAATGTACAATTGAACTCTCGCCAATGTCGCTGTGCATAATTTAAGAAATATGTAAACCTATGAAATAATAATAATATACAATTGATTATAGGATATTTCTCTTTTCAGTCTCTCTCTTTAATAATCAACTATGTAATGCATAAGAAGAGAATATAATAACTCTAGGTTTTCAAGAAGAAGAAGGAGAAGAAGGGAAAAAACGAATGAAGTAATCATTTTAAAAAAATATTTATGACCATTAATCATCTTCGAAGAGAAAAAAAAGTTGTAGTTTAACAGTGGTGTGTTAACATTGTACTCATTACAAAAAAGAGAATATTTATGTTTAGCTTTCTTCCGCAGTCAGGAGGAAGAAGGTTTGTCAAAATTTGTTGTCATTTAAAATTTGTTTCTTCCTCTTATATTATATATGTAACCCGGACATGTCAACTCAAACCATTTTAGTTTATTTCTGGATTAATACATTCAATTTGTTCCTCCTCCCAATTGTGATGGGTGATTGGGTAATTCTGTTTACTCAGTTGAATTCCAACTAAGAGTTGTACATGAATTGTAGTTACTTGAGTATTCCATCGTTTTAAAATTTCAGTTGTGAAAACAATGTAATATAATTTTAGACTGTTATACAAGAGAGAAAAATAATTTAAGAAAAGTACATGACAAATTTGTAAAAATCAATACAGGATTGTATTCTCTTATTTTCCCTGAAAAGGATTACAAACTTTCTTCGTCCTGACTGTTTCGACTTTACAATATATTTAAAAAGAAACAAAAGAAGGGAAAAGCAAGGAAAAAAACAATGTTTGATAATAAAGTTGAATTTTTCTATACAAATTAAAAATATGTCACCTTTTACTCTCTCATCATATCCATATTTGATCCACCAATAAATGTGGCTCTTGTATGTGCATTTACCACGAGAGAGAGAGAATGGTAGTGTACAGTTACGTTTTCTCCGAGGTAACCCATCAGCCGTTTATGGAGGGAGGAGAAAGTGAATGGAGAAAGTTCTTACTGTTGGGACTTTCTCTATGGATCACACATGAGTACTATACTCTCTCCTCCTTCATGCATATTTCCATAACTTCATATTATGTATACCGTAGCTGGTTTAATTGTGACTTTCTTAGAGTAGTTACCAAGTTATGACATGACCACGTACATCCTTTTAGAGCTGTAACCTTAAAAAAATTCCATTGTACATTGTACATATTTGTGGAGCATTACAATTAGAGCATTACGGTATAAATATTTATCCTTCTTGTGTGTTCGTAGTTCTAGGGAGAATGTGAAAACGTTAAAGTGTAAAAATATATTCCTAATGGATTTGTGTACAGCACACACACACGTACACAATGTCAAAATTTTCATTGATGAAAAGTGTATGGAGCTCTTCTACTCCTTCACCATCAAGGTCTACAGTGTGTGTGTGTTGGGTACACTGGAGGTGTACTGTGTATAGTAGAATAAATTACAGCTCTTTAGTCCGATCGCATCAAATTAGATGTAATGACGTTGCCCAAGTAAACTGTGCCGACATGATAATAATTTCCTATACACACAGACAACTACACGGATGGTCACACTCTGTGAGGGAAAAGTAGGCAATGTGGATATATGGTAATGTTATATAAGGGTGTGCTAACTAATTTAGACCATTTTACTGGTGACATGATTATGCTGTATGATTTTTAAAGGGAGGAGGAGGAACAGTGGAGCAATGAGGAGATGCAGTGTGTGTGGGGGAGGACAGCAGCCGTTATGTAGTGCCATCATGAATGCTTGACATAAAAACGTATTTTTATGGGAAAGTTCTATGATTACTTTACTTTGGGGACAAGGTTCTCCTCATGTTGTTCTCCATATCCACAGAAACTTTATATGTACATACATGTGTGTATACAGACAGACAGACAAACTCCACTTGTGTGTGTGTGTCTACATGTGATTATATACTACATGTACAAGTTGGAGTAAAAAGCTTGCTGCCTGACGAATCGTGTCAAATTTCATAGAGCCACACACATACAGAGAGGAGAGAGAGAGAGAGAAAGAGGGAACAAAATGTCGTGATGAAAGCTCCATTTCCGAATTATGTGTCTTTTTAAAAGGCTTCATGGACACAACCGCCTCAACTTCCGTCCCATGTCCAACAACCATAATCCTTTCACCGTTCAAACTGTATCATGTCTTCATGTGTGTCTATAGGACAGCACAGAATGAGAGTAAGGGAGTGAGTGTGAGTGTGTGTGCTTTTTCTCGATTTTTCTTCCCTTTAAATGGTGCACAGGAGGAAGAAGGGGAAAGTATGCAGTTTGCTTTCACTCCCTGTACATGTGTTCTACATTCGTTGGGGAAGGGCAACCTTCTACCTTGGAAATGTGTAATGAAAAATAAAATACAAAATAACCTTTCTAGTTCGGCGTGGAGTGAAACTGATTTCAATATTCATTTTTGATGCATGCCAACCCCTCTTCCGCTCTTTCTCTCCCTCTCTCTCATACATACACATACATACATAAGTACACTGGTCAAACTTGGGAGTCAGTCATACAAAAAAAAGATGATTCTTTGTCGATTATTCATTAATGGTGAAAGGTACAGTAAAATTTACTGACACCGAGAGAAAGCAGACCATTTTGATATACCTATAGAAACGAATTTATTACTCCCCTCCCACACACGCGGACTCCATCAAGGAGAGGAAGGAAATGTGGGAGTACAAGTAGAGCTGGGTCGTGTGTAAAGGTAAATTTTTGAGAAATTAATTTGAGAGAGACTTTCCTTCCAAGAGAAAGTATACCTTTCCTTTGAGATTTCCCCATTTTCAACCCACTTCAACTGTTGAAAAAAATACTTCTTCTTGACATTTATTTTTTCCCCTTTCCCTTTTTTCCCTTTATTATATTGAAAAGGTATTTCATGTATCCTTATGGACTTATTGTCCCAGTTAACTTGAGCCTGTGACTTACTGCTTTTTTCTCTCTCCCTCTCTCTCTTAACCTCCATTTTCATAATAGTTCAAGCTGGAACTACCCCAGATTTGCAAATTCTACATTCTTTACGTGTCGATGTACTTTCTTTATTTATGTAGTCTACTGTTCTGTGCCATTATCAGACGCATACTATCTGATACAGTGAGGTTGAACGTCTTGATGGAATGAGAAAAATTATAGTGAAATTATTAATTTTATTTAATTAAATTATCCGTTCTCATACTTTTACCTCGTATGTTTTTCTGTATTTGCAATATTATAACCACAAGACGGAAGAGCAGAGAAAAGTTTGTTTTGATTGGATTTAATACTTAATTCTACACGAGGACTTTATTCCTCCTGACTCAATCGAACAGTACTCTGTCACTGGTACAATAAAATATTAAAATATAATAATTTGTGCTCCTACCAATACCATACATCTCAAGTTTTCCAAATGTCGACAAAGGTTTGAGGAGGGAGGTTGATAGACATTTGAATTATATCTTACACTGAATTTCTATTATTTACCGTGCATGGCTTGAACCCAGACATACGACCAAACACAAAAAGACAGGTGTATAGGCAGAATGGACTAACATGGCAAATTTTGTATAGCATTCTTACCCGTGTGGTGTTTTTTCTTGTGTGTGAAGGATTTAATTCATTTTCGATTTGCGTGACTAAACCCTTTAGACGATGGTGTAGAGGAGAGTGTATTAGGATTAGAAGATTCAGGGGTAGCAAGGCTGTTTTTTTTCCTTGGCGTTATCGTGTCTTTCATTTCGCACACACAACTCTGGAGAGAGAGAAAAGTCTACTGTACAATTATGACTATTTTTTGCCCTCTCTCTCTCTCTCTCTCGTTCCCTCTCCAGCTCTATGGCAAAGTGTAAAGTGCACACAAATAGAGAGAGAGATAAGAGAATTGGCGAATAAATTGCAATACAAAAACAATGTGTATAAACATACAAGGAGGAGAGATTTCTAGTCTTGGACCACACGACGCATTGCATGCATTACATATATAGGAAGAAAGATAAAATATAGAAAGGAGAAAAGCGCACAAAAAAAATTGAGAGGGGAGAGAGAGACTTGAAGTCCATTAAAGAACAGAAACAGGCCGCAACGATACTCATTTTATGACTCTACTGACCCATTCCATCTTTTCATCATAGGAAAAACTCATCTATTTACACTTACTTATGTACAGTCATTGTGGAGGAGGTTGGGCACTTTTTTTATTTGAACTAAATTACTTTCTCTCGTTCTTTCCATTTCCATGTTTAGAAGTAACAACACGTCAAGGCTTGGAGGGAGACTTCCCAAACCCCTGTCAAGTGTACCAGTGTACATGCTACATGGCATGCAAAATACAAATCCGAAATAGAACCATGAACTATTACTACACACCATTCCAGACTCCAAGACTCGAGGCTAAAACAGGTTTGAACTTGAAAAAAAAGAACCTGAGCACATCAGCGTGTTTCTGTTTTGTATTTATATTATTTTTTTCCCGAATAAACACTCTTTCTTTTTTCTGGAAAATTCTTAAACAGGCTACACACACAATGAGGTTGTATCCATAATGTACTGTATAACACAACATAAATCCTTGGTGTAATCACAAATTAGCAATCAAATATTGTGTATTTAGTCCTGTATATAAAAAATTCTTGTATGTATGGAAATAATTTTGCAAATGAATTATGGGTTGACGTTAACTCTCCCTGATTAAAATCATTGTCGTAAATTGGCCAGCCTCTCACTTCCTGGTCTCAGTGATGACTACAAGAGAAAGAGAGAGAGAGAGTAAGAGACCAAGGACTGACGTTGATTTTCATCATTTTAATTCCATTTCCGGACGACGTAAATTGACTCTGGCATATGATATGGAGGGCAAAGGATTTTTAGAGAGAGAGAGAGAGAGAGAGAGAAATGAGTACACTGCCACCAACTTTGCATTTCTGATTGCCACAGGTAAAATTTTGTTTCCCTCTCTTTTAAAAATTCCTACATGTTTTTTGTTGTGTGTGGAGAAAATATTTTTGTAGAAAAAGAAAGTACACGAATTGTGCATAAATGTGCCTAAATTTTGTATGTTGTTGAAATGAACTTTTCTCTGGTACATACACATAGTAGGAGTAATACAGAATTGATTGTGTTGACAGAGCAGTGGACAAAGTTAAATTGTGAGGAAGGAAGTTCAAAATATGTTTGAGATGGATTTCGGCTGAAATATGTACTCATGAATTAGATATAGGTAAGACAACATGGTTTCACATGAACAAAAGACTTGGTTCCCTTCAAATGAAGACTGTCTCAGAGGGGAAAAATCCAAGTTGATTATGATTTCAGTGACCGACCATTAATATTGATATCCGGTACCATGCGAAATCCGAGGAAGGTGTGTGTGTGACACTATCAACAGAAAGAGAAAGAGAGAGAGAGATGAAACGGTGGAATGCGACAGGCCTTGGCCTAGATTTATTCAGTCGCAAAATATGACATTTTTAAGCGGCCACTGAATGCACAAGGAATTGTCAATGCCGAGGACTACTTGGAGGAGGTGGATGTCGATTCGACTCTAAATTTAATGAAGTGGATGGTAACCTCATGGGGCAAATTTTGAACATTTTCCTTGTGGTTACATATTGCAGCAGTCTGTCTGTCCGTGTCTCATCTCTCCCTCACCATGTCACTTTGTATACATTAGGAGTTGAGATCCCTTTATGTTATAATATTATCATTAGTATTATACTCCATCACGATATTCATTCCTACATGAAATGCCGTAGTTTTCTAGGAGGATGGCGACAGAAAAGGGAGAGGAGGAGGAGAGTGAACTGGGAATCACCCAATAAATCTTATAATAATTTTATTGCATTACATGTTATAGAGAGGAGAGGGCTTCTCCTTCTTCTTCAGCTTTGAGGTCGTCCCTTTTGTTAGGATGACCTCATGACACAGTTCATTTACGGATACTCCACATACAGACACACACTCTGTCCCTCCTGTAAAATTGTGTGAGTGGGGAATACTTTTAACTCCCACTTTCTGGAATGAGGGTATTAACTTGGATATTGTACATCTTTGTGGATCCTACGAATCTTGAGTAGTCAATTAATTAATTTTTTTAAAAAATTACTTTAGTTTCAACTTTTTCTTGAAGAAAAGACTGTTCAAAATGATTTTCTTTGTGTTACGAAACGTAGTAAGCAAAAAAATTTACGTTTACGTATTCATTCATCGAAATTTTCCTCCCTCCTTTGTTTTCTTCTCTCTTGGACCAACTTGAGTAAAAAATAAGTAAGAGATGAGTAAATGTGTATAAACCATGTCATGTTGACATTCGCCTCTTTTACTCTTACGGTAAGAGTCTTACCTCTTTCTCTCTCTCTGACTCTCTGTCTCAGGTTATGGTTTTTTATACCTCGAGAAGATGAATATCTTTATTATTAAAAAACCATGGTTGAGCAACCTTGAAACAGGTGATATATGAGTGAAACAATTTTTTATTGTGTGTTGTTCTTCTTATGAAATCACGACACGACACTCGACAGTCAACGTGGAAACAGGTCCTTACTAAACTTATTATTATGATTTCAATTTTTCTTCAAGATTACCATGAAGAGTAAAAGAAAGAGGAAGAGGGGGCTATTTAAGTGTTGTTGAGAGTTTGAAATTTAAATATTTTGTTCCATCATGTTGCCGTGCTGTTCTTTCCACTGCTACTCCCAATTATTATTATTATAATGGTTACATTTGACTGTTTTATGGTACATTGTAATTACCTGCACCCTTTTTATATTCCTTTGTAAAGGGAAACATGGACCATGTGTGTGTGTTGGTCAACCGATGCAAGGGCTATGACAAGTGTGACCTTGACTCGATAGTACTTTTTGGCGCATAAAAGCCAGTTCTAGTAGAGTCACAATAGAACACAGCTATTTGTTTATCATTAGATCGACATTTCATTCTCATTCTGAATTGATTCGCCCACTTTATCTACTCTCCACTACTGGTCGGCCCATTTAATTCTCTCTCTCTCTCTTTCTTCATACATGACTGCTCTACCTTCCTTCCTCCCTCTGTCCAAGGGGAACAGGGAACCTGCCCCACACTTACATGTTATATCATTACTCTTTATACACATCAGGAGAAAGCAAGTTGTGGAGTTTACGGATTAACTTGTGTGTGTGTGGTGGAATACAGTTTTGTATATTTATATTGAGCATGCACAATAACCATAATAGAAATATATGTACAATTTTGTATGCAGGGGGTAAAAGTTGTTGAGAAAGTAGAGAAAGCAGAGGAAAAGTAGGAAAGTTGAAGAACGTCGTCATCCGAGTGGGCTTTTTTTTCTCCCTAACGCCTCTCCCACTTAGCTATTCCTCTGGCACAATCCATGTACAGTGTATATAATATATATTTGAACTGTAGTTAGGAGGGGGAGGAGTACAGGTAAAAGAGAGCAAAGAGAGAGAGAGAGAGAGAAAAAGGTAGACAAAAAATCCTTAGAGGAAAAAAAAAGCTCCCGCTTCACCGCGAAAGAGAGTGTGTATTACCGTCGGGAGTGGGTGTGCATGCACTAATAAATAGAAGCGGAGAAGGTGTTCACTTAAAGGAAATTTCATCATTACCTGGACTACCAGTAGTCCAGGTAGGAGTGTAGTGAAAGGTAAAAGAGAAAATCCAGGTTTCGTATGTGGATGTGTGGTGGGGTGTCGTGAAGGAGAACATTAGCAGCGTCAAGGAAATCACGCAGAGTCAACATTTATCATTTATTTTGATGTATGTTACCCGGGTATGGAGGTCTCCTCATAACATACACAATTTCTTTTCGGAGGTAATATAAGGAAACATGTAGAATGAGTCTCAAACTCTCTCCCTCTCCCTATAAAAGGCTGATTAAGAACTGGAACAGCCATGCTCATGCGATCTCTTCCTTTCCTCTAGTGAAAGAAAGACATAGCGGGACACATAATGGTAATAGGGAAGTACACTTTGTGTGTGTGTGTGTGTGTGACTTACCTTCCACTCCGTACCCACCCACCAGTATAATCAACCATGACATAATCACCCATACCCGTACGAGGATGTGGGTTGACTACAATTGGTGAGGGAAGGTGTGTGTCGAGAGAGAAATAAATAAATATTACGATTCTAACAAATCTTTCCATGATTTTTTCATCCTTCTTCTATGTGAAAAAAATACATGGAATTTTCCTCGTTTCTTTGTATGCCCCTTCTTTCTCCTCTCCCCCTCCCCCCTTCCCATTACCTCCATAATGATGTTGGAGTCAAATTGAGCATCTGGTCAAGGATGAAAAGTGAATTAATATCCCAACACATTATACTTACATGTCTTCTTAAGTACAAATAAATTTGAGAAGCAAAAAAAGAATGTTTTGAAATTTTTCCACCATCTATTCTACTTGTAGGTAACTGATATTTGGTTATTCGTCCACAATGTATTTCTGTCAATAATGTATTTGGATTTATGTTACAAAGTGAAGATGAAGGGAATAAAAGAAAGTTCAAACCAAAAGCAATTTTTTAGCCTTGACGTTTAAACAATTGTCCGGAAATAAAGAGAAAAGTAATCAATCATGTTTTTAAAAAGGTGTTCCATTCTCTCCACATTATTTTTTTTACGACATCATTCAGTAGGATAAGTTGAGTGGAGATTTTCTTTTCTCCTTGTAGAAAATGGAGTAGTAAATGACAATTGTTCACTTTCTGATCCACTTTCCTTCTATAAAATCAAAATGAAAAGAAACAAAAATGGATTTTGATTTCTCTGATAAAACATGAATATATTCAGATTCCTTCACCTTTCTCCCGCTTTCTCCACTTCCCCTTTCTCTTCCTCTTGTCGACTGTGATGTGAGTTAATATTAATGTAACAAGAAATATGAAGATAAGACTGAATACTTTTTTTTCTCCAATTTTGAACATGCATCAATGTGCAGTTGATCAAGGTCTATACCAATCATACATAAAACTCCTCTTACTCTACTTGCCACGCCTTGGCACTTGCAATTTCCGACATTCAGACAATTTGACGGTGAGTATACGTGTGTGAAGTGAGACTTTTTCATATAATTTTTGTTCATATAAGTAAACTAGTATTTTCTTTTGATCTTTAACTGAAATTGACCAAATTGATAGTATACCCCAGTTCGTTTCGTTCATGCTTCTGATGGAAGAGGAAGAAGACAGGGAAAAGAAAAAAAACTTGTTAGTGTAACTCTTTTCCACCACTTTATTCGTTTGTATACTACTGCAAGGACAACAAATATTATTATGATTATTATTACAATTATTTGATGTAGACGATAGTCCAAGAAGTCTGTGATGTAGATGTATTTGTAATGCAAAAGTATGCTCACGAAATATAGTCTCCCATTATTATTGTTTGTACGGTGTCTTTGTGGGATGATGATATTTTGAAAAAATGACCACAACCAAATAGGTACTTATTTTGTGCGTAGAATTTACAATAGTCAAACTGCCCAAATGAAGGTGGTAAAATATTTTATGTCATTCTCCTTAGGAGAGTCTCCTATTTACACAGAGGATGAAACCGTTCTCTAGATTTTGGTATGCCAAGCAGCGGCCGCTGTTTCTAGCCCTGCCCTTCCCCATTAATCTTGAGGTGGGAGGATCAATACGGGTTTCCCAGGTGTATTTTTATAAAGGGAAAATATGTCCCATGGGACCCAGCCATTATGGCACGTTCCTTATCGTCCACTACCACTGAAATATCATATGGACTCCCTATCATCTACTCACTTTAAAACTTTTGAGGCCTCAGCCCTTCCTCCCTTCTTGTTACACTTTGTGCTATTCATTATTGATTTGATTTGTTAGGTATGATTGCCAATGAGCACCGAAAAGTACTTGTCTACCACCCACTACAGTATGGCTACGAAGAGGAGAAAATACAATTTAGTGAATTAAATTCATGTTACTAATAAGTGCACCACGATAAAAGCTTTCATGAGATTACATCTTTCTCACAAGTTTACTTTAGAAAGTTTCCTACATCCTGAAATTTCACCACAATACTATGGTTTACTTGTTGCAGAACTATGTGTGAAAAAAAATGAGTAGTGAAATGAGATAAATAAGCATATTACAACATAGGCACTGATGATAGTTTAGAAAGGACAATAATAAAAAATAATTTGTTTAATAAAATTGTATATTTTACTCACTTTGTTGTAAAAGATGAATACGGAGTAAAACAGGAACAAAATAGAATGAAACTGATGATTTCAAATAACAAATAACATCAAAAAATAAATAAATAACTTTGAATTGTGTCATCTTAAAATTTCATAATTCTTTTTTCAGTTGATTACAAAAATTCTGGGAATAACAGTCTAGCTGTATCACTTTGGACAATTAAATCGTACGATATTATTCAAAATGTGTTGGAGAAGGTCAAACCCTTTGACCTTGTGGGGAACTTGATCATTGAGATTCTTTGAAGTGTCTTCGTCAACGTTACAGGATGCCACCATATTAAAGGCAATTGTCACATCATTGTCTTTTATATCTGTGTTTAATTTTTCCTTCAACCATGGGTCTTTACGGTTTGTGAATAGTTTAACAATGTCTTTTCTATTTTCTTCTTTGTAAATTTGACAATCCTTATCATTAGACTTCAAAACCTGTGAAATTCCTTTTTGGAGGGCCTTTAGCTGTCCAAGTGTTTCTGTACTAGTAACCCCAGTTTCTTCCAGTTCACGACACTGGCAAGTGATCAAAATTAGCAAAAATAAGTACCTCTCCTCTTCCTCGCTGGATGAACGTAAAACTGTCTGGGGGTCAACTTTGCTGGGTGTTACTTTCGTTTCAGCGGCTACAAAAAAGACACTGGGTATTACTATTATGCACAAATCAGACTAGTTTACATAAAAAGTATCATATTTAAATCAATATTTTAATCTTAAGGGAACTTACTACTTACCAGCATTTCCTTGTTTCTCCAATTTTGCTAAAAAAAGCCGGTGAACCCGTTGAAGAATTTTCTTTGCCTCTGGCTTTTTCATCCACTCAATCATTGGACTTGTCATTTTGTTTAATATGTGTTGAATTAAATGATTGTAGTTTGTAAAATTAAGTAACGTAAATTTATTTTGCCAATTCAAAACTGATTCGCGGGCTTCACTTGATGAATGTTTTTTTGATGATTTTCAGTTGCCAGTGCCGAGGAGTACCTGAAGTTCACTGAGGACCTGAACTTAGTTCAGGTCCTGAACTGCCAACTTGACAGTGCCAAAAAAATGTGAAATGAACTTTCAATGAAACTTGAGATTCTTTACGATAAATGCATCATGAACATCACATTAACATTTTATTCTCTGTGGATATTTTTTTTATTAGGAACAACTCAGTCAAGTTGAATTATGTACGATTATAATACTACATACTGGTTAATAATTCTATATGGAATATGTATTAATAAAATCGGAATGAACACTGTACAGACCACTGTGTTGCAGCTGGTAATTATAGATTAAACTAACACTCACAAAATTAGATATAATCAGATGCAAACATACAGATTATAAATCAGCAGTTACAATTTTTAAGTATATACTACACAAAAGTACACGCAATATAAATAGATTTCCAATGCGGAAATGTCGATTGAAAACAAATAAATCAATCGTACTAGTAACAAAACATAAGGGAGATTATGTAAGTAAATCTACAAAATAGGGAGGCCCCTGGGTAGACGAATATCTTCAGTAATTTCAGACTTTTCCTCTCGTGTCAATATTATTTTTTCTATAGCACTTCTTAATCCATCCTTCGCACTATAAATAAACGCACACATCATTTTATTAAGAAGACATTTTAGAAATCGGAAAGAAAAATAATAATATAAGCACAAATTTATGAGATTCAAATTCATAATTTAGGCTCACCCTTCAAATTCATTGTCATGTAATTTCATAAATAAGCCTCGCTTTGTTGCATCATCCATTAGTTTTCTAAACATATCGTTCTAGAAAAAACAGGCCATCAAATTACCATTTATTAGTTTTTTTTTGAAAAAAAAATGTGGTCATTCTTTATCGAATTTCAAAATCTCACATTGTTTAAAAACACTGCATCCCCTATGATAAAAAGTGACTGCTTTGCCCTGGTCAAGGCAACCTAAGGGATAAAAGATTTAGTGCCCATTTTATTCAAAAGATGTTCAACTTTGAAAATTTTGATCATGAAATGAATACTTACGTTAAGTCTTTGTCGATTGGTTAGGAACCCCATGAATCTAACAACAAAAAAAATCCACTTAAATGATTGGAGGAAGTTTTTAAGTCTATTTATTACATGTTAACTTTAGTTCCTACTACAATCCACAGGAAATAAAATCATTACCTTGTCCGCACACAGGACAGAATAATTATGTCCTTTTCCCGACCCTGGAAACTATCAACAGTGTCCACTTCTATATTACTGACAAAATCCGGCTTCAGACTTCTTTCCCTGTTTTTGTATATATTTTAAAATAGATTAAATTTTAAAAATTAAACTCTTGAATTCCATGAAGATGCATCATAATGCATAGTTGCCACAATGCTATCTCAACATGTCAATTGGAAATAAATAATTGGACATATGAGCTTACGCTTTCATCTCTTTCAAAATATCCGATTTTTGCTCCTTATAAGGAGTGATAATGCCGATGGAAAGTCTACTAGTATCCTTAAAGGACTGTGGACCATAATACTTTTGAAATTGAACCGTCTTCAAAATTTCAAGAATTGCACGAACTTCTTGAGGGTTGTTAACTTTCCTGTTTTAGACAAAAAAAATGTCCTTCTTGTAAATTGCTAGTGATAACGTGCATTAGCAGTTTCATTGAATTGTGATATGATATCACTGATATCAAAATAAATTCTGATTTTCCTCACCCTCCACTCACAGACTCAGACCCAGCAACGTTAATAAAAACGTATGGCTTAAGCCTGGTAGTTCTCGCTCTGCGTAAAACCTCTGCAGCACTCTTCAGTACACCGTCGTAGAAGTACTCGTTAGGAAATTTCAGAATTTCGGGATGCATCCGATACTATAAAAAGTGGTAAATTAATTAACTTCACTGAAAAGAAACCGTTCAGTTTAATAAATAGCACCACACTGACCTGATATTCCAAACGCATCACAGGACTTGGGACCTTTTTGAAATGCTTTTTGTAAAAATTGTAGTGACGAGTAAATAAAGAGTCAGCGAAGTTCTTTTCGCTCGCATCCTGCATTAAGAAATACTAATTAATGATTCTGTAAAATTGATTATAATTATTGAATACTCTGACACTTACATGACTTAGTACTGTTGCAGGCAACTGTAAAGGATCTCCAACTAAAACTAACTTGATTACATCCAGCATTAGCGGGGCCAACGATTCTAACAAAAAATAATTAACATGTGCAACACTAAGATTTTCTACTCAAATTTTTACATGTAACTGTAAATTTACGCTATTATTACTCTTCAGCCAAGTCAAAAAAGTTGTACCTGGTTCTGTACTCTGAGTTGCCTCATCCACGATGCAGCATGTGAATTTAGGTCGGTCGCGCTTGTTACTGTACAAAAATTTAACCAAATAATTAAAAGTTATAAATTATATTTCAAGTTAATAGGTCAAGTGAAAATTTCCCATAAAATACTTACGTAGTACTATGTCGAGTGCGACCAAAGAGCCTTAAATTTCAAATATTCATGTCATTAATAATTATCACAAAAAACTACCATTCATATTGAATCATTATTAAATAATCATTATAAAAATTATTCAAAGTAAATATTAATATGTTTTGAACAACCTTACTTTTTCATAAATGTATTATTGCATGAACTTAATGTACTACAGATGACATCGGCGTTGACCAGAACATTTTGCCTTTCAATTTCCAAATTCTTTGAATTCGGTTTGGCAGATCGGCTCACCTAAAAACCGAATCACGTAAATAGATCAAGTAAGTACTTGCAAATAAATGCATATAATATATTCTCTACTTGCACATTTTTACTCCAAAAAATTCAAACTGAGAGTTCTAATTGAAAATTGATTTAGTATTTTGAGCAGAATAAATTGTAGCTCACCATGAATGCGCGTTTATCTTCCTTGTGCTTTCCTAGCCTAGCTTGCAACATTTGTTTCTCGTAAATTCTACTACCTGGATCTTCTTTTTTCGCCGCTCGTGCGTTGATCTCAGTGTCTAAATTTGCAATCTCTTTCTCCAAGTCATCAATCTATAATGGAGCAAAATTATACGCACAATGAGTAACACGTCTACAGCATTTCTGGAACTAAACCTAAAAATGTCTTGCTACATCACCGTTTTGTTTATATCGTCAAGAGCTGTGGAGCCCCCCTTACAACCTGCAAGAAGAAATTAGGACAAGTGTAGACTAAAGTAGTACTAAAGTTATTGATATTGATATTGAGTATATGATAATTAATGTTCGTGACAAAATTTTAATTTAATAGCGTAGTATGAACATTAATGTCTTACGTTGAGTTGCCCATGTGTCCAGACCAAATTTTTTAGTTTTTTGAGAATTTTCGTTGCCCATTCTTACTAATATGGGTTTCTCTTCTCCTAACGAGTTGACAGAAATAAATTTTTATTTCAAAAAATGTTCCAAGGACAAAATCGTATAATAACAATAATAATGTTTTCTTTACCCGGATAATGTTGAGTGAGAAATTGATCCAACTTGGTCATGATTTCGTCTACGGCAGTGTTACTCGGAGTACACACCAAAATCTTTGGTTTGGGATCAGATTTTTTATCCGTTTTAGCTTTCAACAGTTGTAAA
The DNA here is from genome assembly GCA_009870185.1 of Pygmarrhopalites habei. Classification (NCBI taxonomy): domain Eukaryota; kingdom Metazoa; phylum Arthropoda; class Collembola; order Symphypleona; family Arrhopalitidae; genus Pygmarrhopalites; species Pygmarrhopalites habei. The sequence goes on from WJFB01000092.1 coordinate 70,254, forward strand.
ATGAGACCAACAATAACAGAAGTCTTCCCTGTGCCTGTTTAAAATATACACAAGTTTTCAGTTTAAAAAATCTCGCTTATGAAGTTTAAAAATATGTTCAATTTATGACAATTAGACTGCATACCTGGTGGACCATGAAGTAGCATCACTTCTGGTTCATTATCATTCAGAATTCTTTGACTTATCTGGTAAACAACTGCCTTTTGTAGACTGTTCAATTGTTTCTGGAAGGACACATGTAAAGGTAAATTCACAAATAACACATTGACAGAAAATTTTGTTCATTAATTTCTCAATGTTTTTATCTATTTCTTACTGCAAGTGTGGATATTATCGTCGAGCTAGTATCAAGAGTTTTGCCCAGTTGATCAAATATGGGAGCTTTAAGGTCCGGTTTTAGGATTTTTTCAAATAAACCCGATTCCGTAAGGGTTAAGACTGATTCAAAATAAATAAATTAGACTGTGTATGGATAAAAACTGCTGCATTCAAGAAATTTGAAAATGCAACTAACTTGATTTAAAGTCTCTCATTTTCGATGAGATGTAAGAAATCTTTTTAATTTGACCAGGAGTTTCATATGACACTCGATCCATTTCGTCTTTTAACAGAAAACAAGTCAATTGAATATTTTGTTTCTTTCTTGGTTTTTTATCTGTAAATTCATATTAAGAAAAACAATTATTATTCTACTTCTAATTAAGCAGCAACTTTAAATATTATTTTGTATTTTGCATATGCAAACAAAAACATCTTAAATGAATTTTTATGACATACTCTCCAACGCACGTTTGTAAAGTGCCTTATGAACATTAGTGCTACTGTCCACAGGGACTGGTTCACCAAGCATCTGTACAAATGCAAACACCTTGCGATTTTGTAACTCTGGTGATTCATTGTCCATTTGGGTCCCATCAAGAAGTTTCTTGAAATGTAGAGTTACCACTACCAAGTCACTCGCACGATCCAACACTGTATCCTCATCTGTAAACGCTAGTACATAAGAGGAGGATTTTTAGCATATGTATATTATGTGAATTGTGGAAAATACAAAATAAAATTATAAACCATGTACTTATCTTTGAAATTATGAAAAGTTAAAGACAAGTAGAAAAATTTACCATGACAGGTGATAGCAGTCCATTCACTTGGAGGTACAGGAGTCTTTTTAGAAGAAGGGGCAACAACATTTTTAGGTCTGTTAGAATTTAGAAGTAAGGGGCACTGTGGGACTTGACTAATATTCTCTATCCCAATATCAAATTCATAAAGAGTCCTGTAATTTAAATAATAAAAATTGTAATTTACCAGGTAATTTTGGAATGCATTATATGTATAGGCATAAGTATAAATCATAAATGCTACACAAAGTAAATACCTCTTTTGTGTGTCTCCGTCCGGTTTATAAATATGACGCATATTCGACCGTTCTCCAGTGTAGTCTGAGTGGATTGTGGCCCATAATTCCACTAGTAAAAGTGGATACATGATTTCGAGGTAAGTATCATATGATCGATATTCTGTAAAACAATTTTTTTTTCTTTGTCAAATTGATACAAATAGACTCAAAGAACATTATTAGAGGTCAGAGCAAAGTGAAATTGATATTTTCAGATTGCACTGCCCAGTTCCACAATAATTAAGTATAAAAATTAATATATAAATCTAATACATTTTCATTCATCTTTGGTTTTTATTTCATGTATGATGTTATTTTTAAATAAAGTATGCTTATATTCACAAACCTGGGAGTGTAGAAGCAACGAGTCTTTGTCCCTGTACAGGTGGAGCTTTTTTTGTTTTCCCCTGTTCCTGAAAACAATGTCAAATACTTATGTATAGTGACAGATTGAAAAATAATGAGTCTTCACATTCACTCAGATTTAAATTGTTGAAAGGCAATCAGAGTGCTTTCTCTACGGCCTATATGAGAGTCAGTTTGAATGAATGAGTAGTTTGTATAGGAAAAAGTCAAAGGTATCAAGTTTGTCACAACATAATTGAATAAAGCATGCTGCATGCTGCTGAATATGATCTCTCCAAATGAAGTCTACATCTGTTTCTGTTATACATTGTACAATTTATAATGCAACTAGTGAAAGGTTCCTGACAGATCAACAACCATAAATGATCTCTTTTCTAAAATGGAAAAGCTTGTGGACTTTGAAATAAATTCTCATGAATATGATTTGTCATTTTCAAGTTACATTTATTTGCAGAATTCTGAACCACATACAGATATACAACTGTAACCAAAATGTAGTGCAGAATCTGTGAGAAATATATATGTTAACGTAAATGTAAAGAATCCGTAAATCTATAGAATTTCTAGTGGATGTAGAGAATTTTGCCGCCCACCCCACCTCCCCTAAAATAAACCTAACCTAACTTGACCTGACCTCCTATATGACATGCCTACAGAGCTACTAGTGATTCTACACATTTACGAATTCTTTACATTTACGCCGTCATATATATAATTTGTATACGACTATTATACATATATTTATAATATATTATTATGGTAAATTTAAAACATTAAAAACTACTGCTCTGAAAAGTTGGTGAGAAGTATTAAGGAAGATCAATATTCATAAAAATATTCGGATGAGGCAGAGGAATAATCTGACTCGATTCTTCAATTTCTGTAGAAATTTCACAGAAGAGTCTGATTGTTTGTCCGTCGCCACAACTGACAATAGCCCATAAATATTTCAACATACAGTAACATTGTGTATTCTCTGATAAAAATGAGCAACAAAAATATTAATAATTGAATTACTAGGTAAATACTGCTTTTACATAACCCCTTTCTTGGAAAAAATGTATACAACACACAACATCCTCCATGCACATTATTGCACATGCAATTAGCCAATAATCAGCCAGGCAAACGAAAGGAAAAGAATTTCGTCTCTTATTCAACTAAAATGACACCTTGAAGATGGGATTTTAGTGTGCAAACGTGGTATCTAACTTTTTAGAGCATTGGAAGTGCATCCTAATAATTGGAGTCACAAGACTGAATTTTAAATGTTACATATTATAAAAATATGTATAGTGTATACTATACACTGTATAGTAAATTGAGTACTAATGATTTTGACTAATTGATAAAACTTATCAAGAGATTCTGCTTAGGATAATTGACGACAAAATATACTCATATTCATGACGGACTAGATATTACTTTTTGGGTAGAGATCATTTAGGTTCGTTTATCATTGTAAATTCACTCACACTGGTTGCATTGATTCAATGTACAATTTATATACTAGGCAGATTGGCACTGATCACCGAAAAAAATTGCAATGACTAAACAAACTCCCTACATTAAGTCTCCTCATGAATATCAGAAAGAATAAGCGCTACGAAAGCAATCAAAAGTAATGCATTTCCAACAACAATTTTAAGTAATCGTTCTAATTACTGCAAAATGAAATCTTTCAACTTGTGTTCCCTGGTTTTGTTTTTTATTTGCATTGCATTTTTCTTACGCTTTACCTCTAACCACTTGGCGTTCCACTTTAGGATATCTCTGTAGGGTTGAACTGGGTCAATGGGCGATGATTTAGATGTCCTATTCCTCTGAGGGCCAGAAAGAAAAGAAGGTCCTCGAATCTCAGAAATAGTAGTGACTGTCGACTTTGGCTTGGATGATTCAGCATGAGCATCATTCATTTCTGTTGATTGAGCTACAACACAATTGTTAAAAATAAGCCATTATTACAAAACCAATTTCCACAGTCATGAATTTATCATTTTAAAAACAGCACAAGTGTTATCATTACAAAACAATGTACAAGAATGTAAATTGTACCATCTTTGATTGACGGCTCAGGAATCACATTGTCAAATTCTTTTTGCATATATTGTTTCATTGTCCCCGGTCCTGAAGTCCCATTCTGAGCAAGTGTATGTGGTATTCTTTTTGGTTGAGACTGATGAATGTTGGTAGTTGAAGTTGCAACCTGACGATTCCCAATAATCTGCATGGGCATTAGACAACGAAGATCATCTGAGATAGTAATTGCTGTTGGAGTCCCACTTGGTGCTTGCTGTTGTTCCTCTAATCAATGAATATTAAATCGTTCAGTGTATTTCACAAAAATTTTGAATAAAACAATATTATGGAAGAAATATTTAAATCTCACCATTCGTACTCTTTACGTTTTTCCCTACAATATCCGCGAACAAATCATCACTAGAAATCAAATAAAAATTTGAAAATCATTATGAACCAACTTGTATTGAATTAAAAAAAATGTCAAATTTTAATTACCACACACTACTGCATAAAATTTAAATATACTGAAAAATCTTTTGACTTACTTTCGACTCTTTTTTGTCAATTTAACCTTAGGTACTTCATTCGAATGTGTAACAACGGGTGTGACCGTAGCAGCTTTCAGCTTGGCCTCCCTGTCTTTTTCACTCAGTTGTCTTAATCTTTCTTTCCGTTTTTCTGAAAGGATCTGTCCAGCTGATTGTGTGGGAGCGGGTGGGGGCATGAGTTTCGTTGTAGCTTTACTGTATTGATTATTGTTAATATTACTGGGTTTTGGTCGGTGCATTCTTGGAGTGGGAGCATTTTCCAAAAACTTTGTTTTTCTTGGCTCCTTGCTACTTGGTGGTACATCCACTACAGGTGGTTCAATCCATTCCATTTGTTCTCCATCATCATGCATATCTTCGTATTCTAATGATTCCCGTGAGTCATTTGAGTAGGCATCATCATCATCATTGTTAACTCTTGGAGGTGATTCTATGGCAATTGGTGGAGAGTAGTCTGACACGCTTGATTGATCTTCTAAAAAGACACAAAAATAGCAATTTTCATACTTCGTACATGGTTTGCAAAAAAAAGCTGTAAGATTTTTTTTTTCTCTCTCTTTCTCTCCCATAAAAATTCATTCATCAAGATCAATTGAAACTTCCTTACTCTGTTTCACGGCATTAGACATATTCTCTGTAGAGGTTCGCAAACTACTCGTGGACTTAGTAGTTATGGGGATATTATCTTGTCCTTTTTCATGTCCAATGGAAGAGGTTGTCAGTTCCTTTGAGCACTTTTGATGATTTAATTGTCTTTCAATCTTCACCATATTCTGTTAAGAAAAATTATTTTAAAACATTTAAATCAGTCATTTATCTACCACAAAGTAAAGTAAGAAAATTGTAACTCATTCTTACTTCTTTAGAAATTCTTTTCAGCACGGATCTATCCCATTCATAACCATTTCCTGAAGGCTTCACTACCTTTGGCAAGGTAATGACCAATTCGAACATTTCTTCTCCATCATCCCATCGAAGTACGGGATGTGATCTTTTCTTTTGATCCTTCGTTGATTTGATTGCATTATTTAGTGTGTTACCAGACGTTGATGCACGCGGAGATTCTGACGTTTTCTTCTTCTGAATGATGTCATCTTGTTTAGGGGTGGTACGAGTCATCTTATCATTCTTCAAAGTTTCCTTATTGTGTTGATTACTTTTTGACAATAATGGGAACGGCTCAACATCCTCCTCATCCGAAGACCCTGATGTCGAGGGTAATTTCTTTGCAGGTCGTCGTTTAGGAACTGACTCAGTCTTTGGTCGTTTACGAGAAACTTTGTCATTACTATTATTATCCGAAGGCCTTTTCCTAGTCTTATCTGTATTGACTTTTTCAGCCTGAGCATTTTTCCATGAACGAGGCCCAGCCTTCGCCTTGGTCAAGGAACTGTTGGCATCATCATCTTTAGATGGCTTTGATACAGAAGGCTTTGGTGGGGAAATTGTAGCCTCAATGGGTGCATGAAAGGTGGAAGATCCTGCCGACTCTTCATTTTTCTGTCTTGAAGACTGACCAGATATGGCTTGTGGTGTTGATTTTTCAACAACTTTATCGCATTCGGCTGGAACGATGCCTTGATCATCATCACTATCAGACACAGTGAGTATTTCTATCCCGTCGTCAGTCTTTTCAATAGGAGGATTCTTCTGTGTAAAGTTGAATAAGAAATATTAGCAAACTGTATTTTATTGTACTACCGAACAAGTTATTTGAGTCATCGATCTAAGCTTTAAAGTTTAAACTTACATTTATAAAACGAAAAATGAAAAATTCCTCAGGATTATGCTCTTCACAGTATTCTGGGTCTGCATTAGGAGCTCCAAGTCCTACACACAACAATAATAATAAAAATTTTAGCAACGACAATAGTGCTTTGTACAATAAACTTGAACAAACAAATGAAATACTAGTACGTATTCATAATGAACACCAACCAATCAAAGCATTATGATCTATTCTCATCCATTGTTGTGGCTCTCCTTTAGTTTTATTTACAAATGTGCCATTCAAGCTCTAACAAATAAAAAGATAATACATATTAGTAAACAATATTCCATGGGTTAATTGAGGCCAAGTTGGATAACGTAAACAATTCGATTTGAACTTACGCCAAGATCTCTTATGAACCAAGCACCATTACGAAGTTCAATTTCACAATGGGCTCTGGATATCACAGGGGAGTCACATTTGACCTCTGCTGTTCTCCCTAATTTATACTGGGGACAAAATAAAAATTTCAGAATACACCACCGAGTGAAAGTAAAATATTTTTTATCTGTTGAAAATTTTGAAACTTACAGCTCGTCCATCAATCTCCTTCAATTCAGGAGGATTGAAATTGTCTGTGGATTGTTGTCGGACCAACGTCCACATAGTTTCACGTCCAGCTTGACAACTGGAATTCAATATTTGAATCAGAAACGTACAAAATTTCTAAAAAAACGAGAGCCAAAAATTTTTTCTTGTGAAGTCGTGTGGACCGCGTTATACCGCATGACACAGAGCGAGAGCAAAAAATTTGAATTTCCAAAGAATCGAGATTTTTTTTGATCGTCTCTGGAAATTCTCGTAATTTTAGGGTTCCAGGAGTACTAAGAAATGAGAGGAGAGGATGAAGTGGTGTCCAGTGTGGATACCAAAGAGGAGAAAGACTCATCACCAGACGTTGAAGTTGATATAGTTGTGAATAATATTATGTGCTCCTTCAGTGTGAGATGTCATCTTAACCTGAAAGAAATTGCCCTGGCTGCTTGTAATGTCGAATATCATAAAGCAATGGCTGTGAGTTGACTACTTTTTTTATTGTAATTAATTGTAACATTCAAAGTTTGATCACAAATGTCGGATTTTTTTCATTTTGTCCTATGGTTTTCATTAACCATTTTACTCCATCATAGTCACCTTAGGAGAGAATCATTTGTTTTAATTTGTTCTCGTGTGTGTGTTTTCTAGATGCTAAACATGAAATTTCGGAGACCACCTTGCACAGCATCAATTCGGTCCTCAGGGAAAATAACTATGACTGGAACTACTACAGAAACTGATGCGAAAGTTGGGGCTAGAAGGTGTGCCCGTGTTCTACAAAAACTGGGTTATAATGTCAAATTTACTAACTACCGTATCGTCAATGTACTCGCCACTTGTACCATGCCTTTCGCTATTAAGGTTAGTCATTCTCTAATTTACTTGTTCTAATTTGACAATACTCTAGTGGGAGGCTCCAACTTCTTCCATTTATTTCATTACAAAGAACCTAGTATTCTTTGCACTATGAACAATATGTACATACAATTCATTCATGATTCATACTTAAATTATGACCATGTTAACTGTTTTGTGTGCTTATTTGACATGGTTATGAATTCTAGATTGCAGACTTTGCCTCAGCTCATCCTAAAATTGCCAGGTATGGATGTTAGATATACATATTGATTCATTTTTGTTCCCTTTGAAATTGCTTTTTTCCTATTGATCAAGGTTATTCGACTGTGTTTTTACAACAACAATAACAAATACCTCAAGTAGTTTAATTCATGAGATGTACATTTCTTCACAAAATAGTCATACAGGATGGTGGTCAGGAATGTGGTCATTGATCTCTCTGTATCCAATTATGTGTGTACTTACAGTTACGAGCCAGAATTACACCCGGGAGTAACCTATAAAATGAAAGATATCAAAGCTACTTTGAAGATCTTTTCAACGGGTAGTATAACAATCACCGCAGCAAGAGTTGAGACTGTACAAGCCGCTGTTGAAGAAGCCTACCGTTTAGTTTATGATTATAGAAAAGAACGTCGTACTGATGATACAAATCTACGTCGTTCATCCGTAAGGAAAAGACTTAATTCTGATGAAAGTGAGCAGGAAGACCCTTTATCAGTAAGAAAAAAAAGGAACAAGCTTTGCTCAAAAAAATGGATTGCACCAGAAAAAAATGATGAGGAAGAAAAGAGAGAAAACGACGGCTCTGTGCGCCTAAAAAGGAACAAAATTTGTCCAAAAAAATGGATTACATCTGAGGAAGAAGATGACGATGAAAATGAAAATTTATCAGTACGACAGAAAAGATGATGATTATGCAGAAGAGTGTTATCTTTATTTCTATGTCTACTCTACATTACTATATTTACTAATTATTATTATTATTATTGTATAAGACTTATGTCTGTGTGGTTTGAACAAAAGAAGATGAAAATTATATAATACGCGAAAAAAAATTTCAATAATATAAGTTTTAGTCTCTTGTAAGCAATTTATTTATTCCATTGCGGGGTAATGTCATATACACATTTATGCAAATGGTCACATCTTGTAGAATAGGTCTCGCGATCACGACAATATTATTATTTATATGTATGTAATTGTATTATAATTATTATTTAAATGTATCCGTCGCTCGTCATGTTTTCGTTATACATATTCTGTATTATTATTCGAATATATAAACCATGCAATATATTATTATGCGATGAGAATATAATATTCATTCGTCATCTTAAATACAAAAAGTGTTAAATTATATAATATATATGTAAATTCTTTTTTTACAGTTCAATTGTATTGAGAGACAATTTAATCATCTTAATTGAACAGCATAAGTTGTAACATCATCTCCAAATAAAAGACTTAACTACATAATACATACATACAATCTCAATAACTACGAGTTTTTTAAAAAAAAAAATTACAGTATTGTAATTCGTAGTTTTGGAAATTAATAATAATAATAATATACATATAATACCATAAATATATATGTAAGGTATAATGATGATGCATTGACATGGATTGTAGTCTATATAATTATTGCCGACTATTATGGCCTGTGAAAACGAATAAGGTGACGACTTTCTTGATGAACCTCCATTTCAGTGCTACAAGAAGGGAAAAAAATCAAACAACGTTGATTAGAATATTCAATTGTATCAATAAATTTGTCATGTTGATATCCCACTCAATCATTCATTTTGCATTTCAATAATAATTCATTACAATATTATATGACACGTACCTTTTAAACTCATTTAATTCTTTTCTGATAGCTGCTTTGTCTTTCGGTGTAAGTCGCGTCCATGGTTTATCCGCTCGGCGATCGTAGTCTTGTGCTTGAGTAACCTCAATATAATCATTAAAACGAATAATTTTTTTCTCCTTTAGCTCCTCAATAGTTGGTCTAAAGCTAAGTTTCCTAAGCAGCATCTTCTTTTTCTCTTCCTTTATTTTTCTCTCCTCTGCTGGAGTTTGTTTTTTGAGTATATTTCGCTCTTCAAGCTCTTCCTGTGAAGGTCTCATGCTAAGTCGTCTAATCAATTTGGCACCTGGTTCACACACATAATTATTAAATAGGCCATGACACATGACATTGTACATATTGACATATAGGTACTACGTTATTTTTGAAAGACACTCACCGATGGCTTCTTTAGTCTCTTGTATCTGTTTCTCCGACACAACCCTAATGATATTTCTATCAATGAGCTCCTGTCGATCCGGCCGCATAGCCAATTTTAATGCTAAACTATCTTTTCTAGCAATTTTTGCTGCTAGAGATGATGCTCTACTGGTATCATCATCGTCATCATTATCGTCGTCGTCACGATAAAGAACTGGTCCATCACCATCAGAGTCATCATCTTTTGTTGAGGTATTAGCTATTGAAGAAGTAGATGAAGAATTAATTGTTGTAGTAGTAGAACTCTTTGGTCTGGCATTCTCCTTATTTTCTTCCCTCTCTCTATATGGCAGTGATACTCCAACAAATCGAATCGGTCTCGTGTTGGAGTGTTGTTCATGCTTGACTATGAGAGACTTGGCTGTTTCTTGTGTTGGTGTAGAAGAACCTGACCCAACACCTCGGACCTTTTTCAGTGCAGACTTTATAGGTTGAGCATTGAGTTTCGGTTCTTTTGCGGGCACTTCTTCCACCTTGGTCGTATCTACTTCTACTGCTCCCCCACCTACCCTCATATAGTTCATATTTGCTTCGAGTAACTCCATATCATCATCTTCTTCTTCATCATCATCATCAGATCCTCCATCAACATCTTGCTCTTGTGATAATGAGTACATGTCGACGTGTCTAGCATTTTGTACAACCACTGGAAAATTAAGAGAAAAGTCATTAATTATGTGATATCTTAAAATTAATTGCACATTAAATTCATACTCATATAGTACTGGATAATACTCATTGGTAGAATCTTACTTGCGATAGCTGCTGCCAAATTTTGTTCCCGTTCCCTTTGCTGTTGCATCTGTTCCCTTTGAGTTGGAACTCGATGTGTAGGCATGGGAGATGGGGTACTAAACATGGGAGGAGGAGGAATTGGACCAATTTCGGAAAGGGGTATTGGTGGTTCGGGGAGTTCAACAAGAAGGGAGAATGATAAAGGATGTACTCCATTCGAGCTGACATTTGTATTATTTGCTGACCATGTTGAGGTAGTATTGGCCGAGTTGAAATTGAAAATTCCATAACTATTAATGCCATTTGGCTGATGATTTAAACTTGAATTTAAATTACTATTTGTTTGATAATTTGATGTTGTGACCACCGAATGAGAATTTACATAACCATTTTTCTTGATGTTGGGTGGGGGAGATGACCTATCGTCCGAAGAGTTGCCATTAAAACTGTCAACTTGCTGTTGTTGTTGCTGATGCTGCTGTTGTTGATGTTGTTGATGATGATTACCAAATGTAGTCATTGTTGTTTGATGATTGCCCATGGATAAAATGGATAGTCCATTTTCTGCTTTGGCTACATCACAGTTCCAGTTTATAGAATCTACAGATTAGAATAAAAATTTTCAATTATGTCAAATCCTCTTATTAGTCATAATACATATACCATAATATATATACCATACATATCGAAGGGTTCATTTAAAAAGGAAACTGATTTGATTTGTACACTACAGGATAAGGTCCAAGTGAAGGTAAAACATACAGTACGACGTGAATGTGTTTCTTTCTGACTGGCTATTTAAAAGTAAATTCCATTTGGACTCATGTGTCATTCAGTTTGCATAATAACTATGTTGGGGTGCCGTAACTCGACACACAACACATTAGTGATATAATATAATATATTATAATGAATGGGTGATGAGTCATCATTAATGATTGCCCTTTGGCTTGCACCATTGTTCTATACACAAAAAACTATAGGTGTGATACTCGGAAAATGCGTGTGTGTGTATTAAGATATTATTATTGCATACGTGAATTACTGTAGTCAGTCTGAAAGACTGATGCTTGTAAAAATTCTGAATAGGACAACTGTTCAAATAATAAATATTCCTTAGTACGTTACTTTTAAAGAATATATATCCCATCAAAACTTTTTGGTAGCACTACAAATTCATTCAACATTTTGAAAATCACTAAAATGACTTTGTGTACGTATAATATACTACTCAAAAGAGTACGTATCTTGAAAATACATACACATAATGTTTCAACTTGGTGGAACCCAACAAAAAATATATCACAAATTTAAAGTATTCACATGTGAATAATAGATTCTATATTTTAGAGATCCCTTTGCCCCCTTTTAAAATATAGAGTCGCTAAAGGAAATTTTTGAAATTGAGGATTCTTGCTTCGAAATATCATTCAAAGTTTAAAAATAATATACCTACTGACATGACTTTTGTAGTTGCATTTTTTAGTAATCGTTTGGACGGAGGATGAACAGATTATGTGCCCACGCCCTATAACACGGACAATTGATAATGATGACAATAAGAACAACAATACGAATGCCAACTTCAAAGAGCCAACATGAAACCGGCGTCTGTGAGTTTCACAGACATTTTAATTTAGTATTGCTGTTGACTGTGTGTGTTGATATTTTATGTGCAACAGATGAAATGAAGTAAAGGAATTATTCCTAGTATGTATTAATTTTTATTCTCCTGTGTTCATTCTATTTGAGCATAACTCAACTATGAACAAAATTACTTGTATCCCGAAACTTCAAAATATGAAGTTTCATTCTTCATGTGTGTGTACACATATTCATTGATTTTTATACCACTATGTACACAAGATAAAAGGGGATAACGTGTGTGTATTCTACAGTGCTTGGTTCAACGATCCATCGAATACACTTGAGAATTCCATGTTTTGTGCAAATTCACTAGCAGTAGGGAAATGCAACTTGTATACTATGATTAATGGGTTGCAGATACATGTCTATATACTTAACCAAGTGATTCATATAAGTAGAAACTTTTGGCCCATATATTCTACCGTCATCACCCCATTCATTACCTACAGCTTATTTTGCCAATGATGTTGTGCTAATGTTTTGCGTCGTCCTCGTCGTGTGTTAATTATAATATCCCACTGCAGTCACTTAGTACACAAACATTATATTGTTGATTTTTCTAACACACTTCACAGTCCTTCCTCATATATATTTTTGTCATAAATAAACCTATGCTACCAAATTTTTACTTTATTAACCTATGGAGGTCAAAGATTGATAACAGATAGTAGTCCATTGACACTATTTGTATGGCTTAATTTTGCAGGTTTCCGTTGACCAACTAACTCCTTGATATCAAAGGATATTGGAGGAGGCCACCATCAATCATTGACTTCATTTGAAGCCGCTTCAAGTATACAAAATTTTCATCATACTTATGTTATAGAAGCTATTGAAAATCTTGTCATATTTTTAAGAAATGTATATATTGAAGCACGACCACATTTGTCTTCTACATTATAAATTAACTGTGTAATCCATCGTTCTTGGACAAAGCAATCATTAAATAAAACGGAATTGAATTTTGTTTTAAAAAATATTTTCCAGGGGCCGATGAACCATTTCTGTGTTATTCATAAACATCTAAATTTCAACATAACGAAAACAGAAGGGAGGTGAAACGATCATTGTAGTATTTTAAGAAGAGGTTAGTAATTCTTTTTAAAAATTCATTACAGGTAGTAGTAAATAAAAATTTTTCTAGAGAAGATTGCGTGACGTTGTACAACTCTACTTACTTAGTTTAGAGTATTTTATCATATAAAACAGTAGCCAACTAACCCGGAATATCAACCGATGGCAACAAGTTTGGATCAAGTTCGGAAGAGTACTGAAGAATTCCCTTTTGAACTAGCTCTTCTCGATTTGCTCTGACCGACATTTTCCGTTCCAAGGCTACACAAAGATTAAAAAATTATTCTAATTAAATAAAATTCAACTAAAACTATTTGGATAATTATAAGTACATACTACAGCAAATCAACAACATGGAAAAACTCTCTCTCTCCGAGTTGTAGAGTATCGGCATTAAATACACTCCGTGTGCACATATAAAAAAGTACATAAACACCCTACTAATATTAATAATAAATTAAACTTTATGAAAAACCAATTTGTGTGTACACTGTACATGTATACACATACACACTCTCTCTAGTCCCTGTGAAATGGTACATGGATTAATATTTTAGTATTCCATGTGTATACTCTATCCATGATAGGGTTTCTTATTCTACGACTACTCCTATGACCGTTATAGTTAATATAATCTGAAACACAAAATAAAAGTATTCTGCCCGGAACCCATAAAATAATACACATATATATTATACAGAAAACTTGTTCCAGGACGAAAGAAAGTTTTTGTAGAACAAGTGAAATGAAAATAGTGGTCGGTCGATAATAGTTAAGGAGAACAACAAGTTGAACTTACAGCGTGAAGTAGCTTCGAATTTTTCTGATTTCTTTTTCCGTTTCCATTTCCAAGGCTTAAAGAAACGACCAAAGCCAGAGAATTTACTTTTTCTCTGTGGACTTCTGGGTCGTCCAACAACACTGGATCTAGTTCCAATTCCTGGTTCTGTGGCGGACCTAAGAATGTGAGGGATAGTGGAGTTCCTCAATACACCAGCTTTTGTCATTGTTTGGTCTAGGGAAGATGAGGAGGTTAGGGTGGGGGTCCAACTATTACCCGGATTATTAAAAAATAAATCGGATTGTTGAAGTCTGTCGTCATGCACTTTTCGTTTATCTTTTATTAGTCGAAGTCGTTCTTCCTGAGAGGCAGTGGAAGTATCTTCGTCCATGTTTCGAAAGTATGACGATTTCCTCACTTAACTAATATAATACAGACACATGGATACCTTGTACAATTAACTAACTAACCGTACAAGAAACTCACAACACAAATTCCGTAATTCTATTAATAAAATAATTCCTCGACATTATTACTTACAAAAATCTCTGTTTTTGAAAAGAATTCTTTATCTAAGTTTCCCGGCTTTCGAGCCCTGTTCGAAAAAAGCCATCTATGCACTTCTCTCTGGACTACTCTCAGAAAAGTGGAGTTTTCGAAAATTTCGACAACAAAATTGACCGGTCAAACTTTATTTTGTTTTTCTGGACATGATGACCTTTTCCCTGTGTGAACAGGATCTTCGACAATGTGGCTGAGATTATTCTCAGCATCCTGATTCCCGAACAGTCTGCAAGTAAAGCCAAGATGAGGAACAAATTTGAGAAAACTCCAGAGGAAGTCCGTCCGTACAAGTTGACACACCGTGAGTTTGTAACAACTTTTCAAAACAAATATTCATTTTTAATTTTACTGAAAGACTCTCTAAAATGTAATTTACAGAAATTGTCAGCTTGACTGGAATTAGCCTTCAACAAAAGACTCTCATTGTAAGTAAACTCTTAGAATAATTCTCTAATGAAACTTTGTTCAACAAAGTTTTATACTCTGATGATCGTAACTATTTCCTTATTCAGGGTTATGTGGAGTTGACTTTGGTACCAAAAAAAGCAAACTTGACAAATGTGAAGATTAATGCAAAGCAATGTAAAATTTACAAAATCACTATCAACGATACTATTGAAGCGAAGGTATTTAAAGAAAATTTGTTAATTTCCTAAATTGTTGTGCCTTGTGGGACTGTGATGATTATAAATGGTGTTGTAAATTCATTTCTATTCCAGTTCAGTTACTATGATATCTTACAAGAGATTACTCCTGCCGAGACACAACAAAATCAGTATAGTATAGAACAGTTTACTCCGGATCATCGTACCGCTGTCTTGGAGAGTGATCCTGATGCTGGTGGTGGTAAGAAATGATACTTTCCTTGCAACATTATTAAATAATCAATATATTATCAATCCCTAATTATAAATGAAGTACTAACATTGTTCCCTTTTATCCCCCATCTTTCAATTTTGTAGGAGAAGTAGTGATTCGCTTGCCACCAGACGCCAGTCATTTGATAGTAGAGGGCCGTCCCTTTCGACTTTGTGTTGAATATACTCTGGATAACCCTCAAGGTGGAATTCATTTTTTCATCCCTGAAGATTCTAATGGTCCCGAAGTAAGACATTTTTCAGTCATTCACTTTTGTATTCCTGTAATGAGGATGACTATTCATTGATTTGTAAATCTCCTTTCTTTAAATCTAGAAAGCCCACATGTTCACTACTCGATACGAGAATAGTTCTCGCCTATGGTTCCCATGTATTGACAGCTTTTCAGAAGTTTGTACTTGGAAACTAGAATTTACAGTAGATGAAAATTTGACAGCTATTTCATGTGGAGATCTCCTTCAGATTGTACAGAATCTTGATGGTTCCAGAAAGAAGACTCACCATTATTTTCTGTCTGTTCCCACAGCTGCACCAAATATCGGTGTGGCTGTAGGCCCATTTGAGATTTATGTTGATCCAAATATGCACGAAGTTGTTCATTTCTGTTTGCCCGGACTAATGAATTTGTTACGGTGGACGTCTCGCTTTCTTTACGAGGTCAGTGTTTATACAAAAAAATTAATTTAAACAAAGTTCACTTCACAGGATCGTATTGCCTCGTATTTATACAAATTTAAATACATGGTACTCAATATGTGGATATATGAAACATGATTTCTAGGTGTTTGAATTTTACGAAGAAGCTCTTGCCACTCGGTTTCCTTATACCTGTTTTAAGCACGTCTATTGCAATGGAGTTTATGATGAAATGACCTCTTATGCATCCATGTCGATCTTAGAGTAAATAATATATTTTTACTATTTTGTTCTTGATCATTTGTCGTGTTTTGGTAACTTGAAAACAAATTTTCTTTTGTGACTATTTCAGTACAAATCTTTTACACACATCAGCCATTGTTGACCAAACTTACATCACCAGACGATTTTCTGCTCTTTCTATTGCGGAACAATTTTATTCTTGCTACATTTCCATGCAACATTCTTCAGATGCCTGGCTATCAAAAGGAATTTCCAATTATTTATGTGGTCTGTATTTAAAAAAGTTTTTTGGGAATAACGAGTACCGACACTGGATTCATTCGGTAAATAGACATTTGCATATATTTTGCAAAATATTAACAAAAAAGCATGTGATTACATTATACGTTGTTTCCAAAGGTTATTTGTCTACATATTTGATTTCGTTGTTTTACAATTTTACAGGAATTACAAGACGTAATTAAATACGAACAGGAAAATGGTGGAATAGTTTTGGATCCGAGGTATAAAATTGTACTAATGTGCATGGTTTTTGATAATATGAAGTATTTTTCAATTGGCTCGTCATTTTATTTTTCCATATTTAGTATGTTAAATTCTACACTTGGTCTTCCAAAAAGTTTTGGTCTTGGCAACAGCAATAGTAATAGTGGTTCAAATTTACGTCCTACACCCAATCAGGTACGTAGGGGATTCTCGAAGGATTAAATATTTTGTTTTCTTTGACTTGTGCATTTTTTTAAAAATAAATAAACATAATAATCATTTTCAGAGTGAAGGGGGGCATTATTTTTCTTTGCAAAATCCTCAGACTGTTTCTCCATTGTACATGGAATATTATGCAAAGAAATCTCATCTCATTATACGAATGTTGGAACACAGAATTGGAAATCAACTTTTACTACAGGTATGTAGACTTTCATTTGTACATTCAAGTTGATACAAGTAGATTTTATACAATTTGACAGGTTCAGTTAAAATATCATATAACTTTTTTAAAGACAATTTTCATTTTAAAAGTGTTCATTTTTTTGCCTATCTAGGTGCTCAACAAACAATTATCTCTGGCGTCCATTTACATTTCGCAATCCCAACAAGCGGGGATGGGCTTGATTCCAGTAACACCAATTGTAGCTAATCAAAGCGTGCCTGCAACAGCAGGTATTCTTCAACAATTATGAATTCTAGATCTTCACATTCTTCATTAATGTAAACCTATAATTGTATATAAATACTCGTGGATTTTCAGGCCCAGGAACTAATCCAACCAATCCAATGTTAATTAGTACAACGTCTTTCACGAGGGCCATTTTCACTGTCACCGGCAAGGACATGACTGTTTTTATGGATCAATGGGTTCGTCAAGGTGGCCATGTTCGCTTCCACATGTCTTTCATATTTAATCGGAAAAGGTGAGTACTACCTGAAATGGCGATTCATTCATTGTTTCTGTTACTATGAATTTTAATTTAGGAACATAAAAAGAGCTCACAACTGTCTTGAATATGTTTATAGAAATACTGTTGAATTGGAACTCAAACAAGAATGCCTGACACAGGTGGGAGTACGAAAATATGTTGGGCCATTGACGGTTGCTCTTCAGGAGTTGGATGGGACTTTCAAGCATATTCTTCAAATTGAAGGAACACATGCAAAGGCTGATATTGTGTGTCACTCTAAAAGTCGACGGCAGAAAAAAAAGAAAATTCCCTTATGTACTGGAGAAGAGGTTGACATGGACCTCGCTGCTATGGAGTAAATGAAAAAAAAAATATATATACCAACTTTTTATTATTTGGTACTAAATTACTGACAAGAAATACTTTTTTTTGTGTATAATAATAGTGCCGACTCACCCGTATTGTGGATTAGACTTGATCCGGAAATGACATTGATTAGAGCAGTTGACACGAGACAACCTGATTTTCAGTGGCAATATCAATTGAGACACGAGCGTGATGTGACTGCTCAAATTGAAGCAATTTGGGCATTGGAAGCGTATGTTTTTTTTACATAAAGAGACAGTAACTCTACTCTTGAATATTTGTAAAAATAGATCAAAAGACAATAATAGATATTTTTTATTTTGAAATATTTTAGATATCCAACCCCTCAAACAAGATTGGCTCTTACGGACATTATTGAAAATGAACAAACATACTACAAAATAAGGTGCCTTGGATGTCACTGCTTGGCAAAGGTGAAATTCCCAATTTCTTCGTACATGGTACAACGAAAGGATACCATTGTTTTGATCATTGTATAATCGACGGCGTGTACAATTTTTTTCATAGGTCGCAAACGCAATGGTCTCTAGTTGGTCAGGACCTCCAGCAATGTTAAATATTTTTAGAAAATTATTCGGTTCTTTCTCCTGTCCGCAAATAGTCAAGTTTAATGATTTTTCAAATCTACAGCATTATTTTATTCAAAAAGTAGGTGTTCAACTCAATTTTATCCAAATAGAATCAAGTGTATTGCTCTTTCATTAATTGGATTTTTTATTGTGAATTTAGACTATTCCAATTGCAATGGCCACTCTTCGCAATACTCACGGAATTTGTCCACAAGAAGTACTGAGATTTCTTTTAGACTTATTCAAATATAATGATAACATGAAGAATCGACTGTCTGACAATTATTATCGAGCTGCATTAATACAAGCATTAGGGAATACTGTGACACCCGTAGTGTCTTACTCTCAAGTCGGGTACGTTTATGGATTAAGAATTTTAAATTATAGAAGTATGAAAGTCCGGACGTTTTTGACACTATATCCATTTTTTCCTTTAGGTCGGAAATAACTGTCGACTTATTATCACAAGACACCAGATCTATACTGGATGAAATCACACGATGTTTGAATTTGGAGAAAATGTTGAATTCTTACAAATATACGGTAACAGTGGAATGTCTCCGAGCCTTGAGAAAGCTTCAAAAATTCAGTCATATCCCCAATAATGTTGAAATTTTCAAAAGTTATGCCAGTCATACTCAGTTCTATGGTAGGTTGAAACTGGAAAATTGTTTGTCCATCAATGCAATGTTTTTAAAGTTTGTGAAATTATTTTTCAAATTCATTTGATTTAAAATTACAGATGTTAGAATTGCTGCTTTAGAAGCCCTAGTAGATTATACAAAAACAGACGGAAATCAGTATGACGCGGAATACTTGCTGGACATTATAGATTCAGATCCTGTACCCAGAATGAAGTATGATCTCTGTCGACTAATCATTTCATCTCTAAGTCAAAAATCGGTACACGACATTTTCCAATTATACTTTTAGTTTGCCCAAGATTTTTACATAGGTGTATAGTGTTATAAATATTCCAATTCAGTAACTCATTAACGATGAATATTTTATGCAGGTTGACAGGAGAAAATTGAAAACTCCATTTCATCATCAGACAATTGCCAAGAGACTATGGGTGAAATTTAAGTGAGTGAAAAAGTTAAAATTTACACAAATCATTGCACTCTGTTGACATAAAACTTTTAAGTAAAGATTGTGATTCTACACGAATACTCCTCTCATGATTTGTCATTACCTCGTTCGTTTCGAATATATTGCTAATTAATGATGACTTTGTACATTTTATCACCTTGTAGCACTGAGTGTTATATCGATGCTCGTGTGAGGTGTAGCTTGGTCGACCTCTACTACACGTTGTTTGGATTGAGAAAACCATTGTGTTTCTTTGACGATGAACAGCAACAGATTAAGGAAGATGTGGCGAATAATGAACCCACATCGAGGCGAAAGTCACCTCACTTGACTGTCCGTCATTGTGTAAGCTTTATGACTGTTGCAATATTGAATTTAAAAAGACGTACGAAGGTTTTTGTATTTGAAAAAATTAGAAATAATTATTATTTAATAATTATTATAAAAATTGTCGTCGCAAATATCAATGAATGAAATCTTTATGTAGAAAAATGTGTAAAGATATTTTGTAGTAGTGCCCTATAAATTGTGGACCTGTTATGAACTTGAAGGTTCAAGATAATAATTCAATTGGTATTTTTATTTGAAACAGGATAATGTTGATTTACTTGAGCCGCCGACGATCGTCTCAGCCAAAGTGCTGTCATCTAAACGGGAGTCTATGGCTTCGGACAATTCGGGTGAATTGCCAGAGGCCATGGACACATCTCTCCCGACCTCATTCGAGCCTGGTATGTTCAAGAAGGACAAGGACCGTGAGATAAATCGAGATTCCAAAGAACATGATAGAGAAAGAGTCAGAGAAAGAGACAATGAAGATGCGAGTCCAAATGATCAACCTCCTCACAAGAAACATCATCGTCACCATAGCAAGGTATTTACAAAGCTGTCCTGCTGGGACTTGTATCCTAATTTATCTTGCATGCTGCTCGTTTGTTTGTACAATAATGTGTGTCTAAAGTTGGTGTCATCGTTGAATGCTACAATGACGACAAATTCTTACACTAAATGTACTCAATTCTGACGTGTGCGTCACGTCTACACTGAATAGTAATCATAACCATATTACAGTACTCTTCCCATATTGGGTTGTTCCGGTACAGCGAAACAAATTAAACTTATTAAAAAGTGAAGCATTGTCAGTCTTTATGGTGGAGTTGATACTGAAGCAAAAGGTTCTTCTCACCGTTTTTATTATGTCAGATTTTCTTTTACATGATCCTAGTTATTTCCGTGTGGAATGGACTTAGAATAGAATGGCCTTTGTAGTAGCCGTTATAGGCTGATGCCGAGCTTGAAAATTTTAGTCTGCTCATGTTTGTTAAATACGACGGTTTCTTGTAGAATATAGTAATAATTATGAAAGAGTAACAAAGTACAAGAAGTTTTAGTAAACAAGGTTATGTCATCTCATACGTGCACAGGAGGAAGTGTTCGATTTTAAATAATATAAGGCTAGTTGAGTCTTTACGAGTTTCTGCATGTAAATGCACAAATATACTCTGTTACATACTGTTGCCGGAGTGTTGGTACGAAATTATCCAATGCCAGTGTGAGTGAACTCACGCTCAACTGTTCTCCTTTATATTGAGAAAGTGTCACACTCGTGAGCTCAAAGTTCCTCCGTTTTATCCTCTGTGGCTATGACCGAGCCTTACTAGGCCAGTATTTATAGCAAAGACTTTAATTCATAGTACATATATGTACTGTATATGTACGAGGTCTTTTTCTTTACCTTGCAGGTCACATTCATTTTTTATGTTGTGTATTTACATAAACCCTTGTGTTCTTTTAGAATTGGTTGAATATAGATGTTTATTATTTATATTGTATGGCGTGTACTTCGGGAAAAAGTTTGGGAATTTGAAAAGTTGAAAATTTTGACACTCTAGCATAAACTGACCATATCTAGTATTTGTTCATTACAACAATAAGTCCTAGTGTTTACCCCCAAAAATGAAAACATTTGATAAAGTAATGTGTTGACAGCGTGTGCCTGAAGAAATAATTTTCCACATGCAATAATGTCGATGTTGTGATGATACTAATGTAACATTTTTCCTTTCTCTTGTGTAGGCTAAAAAGAAAAAGGACAAGAAAAAGAAGCACAAACATAAGCACAAGCATCACCATAAACCAAAAACTCCGAAAGAGGAAACGCTTAGTTCCGCCAGTTCAGCTAGCAATGAAGCTGTGGCTCACATGTGACGACGAGGAGAAATGTTACTATACGTTGACTTTAATATTGCACTACAATTTACTAAATAATTGAATAGAACACTAATTAATACATTATGTATATAATTAAATGGAGAGAAAAGAGGTATGTCTTTCTTTGGATTCTTTTAGTTTATAAATTTATCATTTATATATATTCGAGAGTTTTGTGTCAATTCCAGTATTAGGAGGAATGAGGACAAAAATGAAAAGAGTTCCAAAGTGCAATAATCTGTATAATTGCTTCGTTTGCATTTGTTTACATTTTTCCAGTTTCCATGAATTATTTTCTCAGTAAATCCTGATATTTTTTTTTAAAAACTATTGAACCCTCCTAGTTTTTGAAGGTGTTTTATATCAGTTTGCTTTACATATCTATGTGGAAATTTTATAGATACTGACGAGTGTTGAAAGGGTGGACCCCACTTGTGTGTACTTTATTTAAAAAAAGTTATGTGATTCGGATAAATGCATTATTTCGTCATAATTACATTTTTGACCTTTGGATCATTACATGAAGGATTGAAGGAATGTCGTCAATTTTTCAGTAATGTGTACCATCTCTTGAATAAAAATACACGTACAAATAAACTAAACAAATGATGTAATATGTGTAATCCGTATTTATACTCATTGTCACGAGAAATTGGTCAAAGTAATTGAAACTTAAGGATTCTCAGAGTTGTTCCATGGGTTACAGTTCAAATATTGAGTCTATATTTACTATTTGTGTATGTGTGTACAGTTGTTGTTTACATATTTTTCAACTTGTTGTTTCACAAAATAACAACACCAAGAAGCATTTCACACACTCCAGTAGATGTGTCGCTTTTATAAAGGATGTCCTGCTCGTGAGTGTGGATAGGACGACATACATGCAAGTAAAAATGGTCCATGCAGTTTAATTAAGGTTAAATTGTAAAGGTCAAGGAAAAATGAACATTTACATCTCCTCTGACATAGCCTAGAAAAGTTTCAAAATATCAACATTAAGCCTCTCACTCTTTGATTTATAGTCGAGTGAAAACTTGGATCAGCCCAGGAAGTCTTATAAAAAATGTACACACACCATTCTGTATATTTGTGAGGTACTCGCTCTGTGTTCATAGTAGAGGAGCTACAGACCATAGACAAGGAGAACGAAAATAAGTTTTTTCCCTCTGAGTTTTTATTATTATATACATCTTGGCATGGAACAGCACATCTGCTATGGTATGTCTACATATACATGTATTATCGTATTTATTATGTAACGTACTCGAATGTCTTTGTGGGGAGGGATAGAGTGTGTGTGTGAGAGGAGGAGGAAGGATTTAGTCAAACAACTTAACACACACACTAAGCTCGTCAAGGTAATGAACTTTTCAAGGTTTTCTGTGTTTTTGCAACAATAATAAACCGGCGTTGTCTAGTTTTGCAGAGAGCACTCCTCGTTTGGTGATGAGCAGTGTGTGTGTATCTGTAGCGGCTGCTTAGCTTTAGCGCAGTTTTTTATTCAATCTTGTTTCGTACCCTCCTTGGTTCATGGCTGTCTGGCTATGGTTAGGGCTATGACTTTTTTTCAAGTGACTCTTTCCAGTGATGATGATGATGATTTGTGTGTGTGTGTGCCGTGTGGGACTCAGGGGAAGTAGGAATACACAGACATAATAAATTATTATTACTCTATATGATATCAAGTCCCGAGTTGTTGTTGTGTATACACGAGCAGGCCGGAGGGCCAATTGCAATGTCTGGGAGGTACTTGTGATACACACTTCTGTCTGTGGAGCGTACACACATGTTATTACCATCATACATATTATATATGGATATTTGCAAAAGGCAAAAGGACTTGTTTTCTTTGTTCTCAAAATACCAACCACACACTCACTCACACTCTAGCTTATGTATACATATACATACATATCATGTATAAATGTATAATTCATTCTTCTATTATGTTTTGCTTTTTTCACGATTAATGTCAGAGTTGTATATACTTTCCATTGTTTGGGTCGTTTTACTCTTTTCTGTCTTGTTTGTACTTGTGAGAATAATATTTACTTCTCTCCCTCTCAGGATATAATACTACTTGCTACAGTCTGCTACTGCATAATTATTTACCCCATGAAATGAATAATATCCGCAGAACATGCTACAACTCTTACTTGTCCCTCCTCCCCGTATCTCAGTGTGTACAATCCATTCTCATAATCCAATTTTTACTATTCACTTCTACAAATGAACTATTCTGGATTTTTATTATCATCTTGATCATCACACTGAATCACACACAATATTATGTTTTTTAAAAAATGGTCTTTGTTGTGTCTCCTCCACTGCTGAACTTGGAAACAACAATAATGACGGCAACATTAATCATGTTTAATTTAATTTTGTTTGTGTGTCGTTTGTATGAGCAGTAATAATAATAATCAGAATAATTCTCAATTTAGATTTTATACATTGACGACTTGCAATATATCTGTACATATATAAAAGTCGAATGATTGAATCATTATGATTCCAAATCAATTTCATAGAACCTAAACACACACGAAGGGCAGTAAAAATTATGGTCCTTTTTTATACTTGACATGTGTAGAACAAAGTGTACTCTACACTTTGTGTATAGTAGTTAGTATGAATAAAAATTGAGACTTGTTTAATCAGAATCCTCATAGAGAAAAATCGTCATAAATAAATAGCATAGCGATGGTACAAGAGTAGAAGATTACACCAAATGTCTGATGTTGTTATACAGTCAGTAGAGTTGGGGAAGGGGGGAAGAGTTTTTTTTGGGGAGGGAGTGCAAAGCGCGTGTGTGCATTGCACTCTGTGCAAAAATTTATTATAAAATTGCAAACTATGCCCCTTTGCTCTTCGCCTTCATCTCGTCGCAGTGACTTTTATATAACCAGACTGGTTGTGTGTGTGTAAAAAGTATAAGTTAATAGGTAGTGTCACTGATTCGCAAATACCTACATATATGTTAGTATATAGTCAAGTTCTTTATTTACTTTTGTGCAAAGAGAGCGAGAGAGAAACTGAAACGCGACTCTTTTTGAGCTCCTTCACGTCTCTTTTCGAATCTATTGTCCTTAACACATACACACACTTGGCATTCATCCCTCTCTTTTTATGTCTGTACATTTTAGACTTGTGTATTATTTTGTATACTCAGGAATCACGATCCCTTCCATCCATCCATCCACGTTTATAATGCATTCTTCGGTTGAGACGTGCTACAAAAAGATTGTGTGTAAGTAAGATCAGTTGACAGTGTGTTACATATAACTACATAGATCTTCAAAACATAATATTGGCACATGTCTATACGGCGTAGAGATAGTATTTTACAAGTATTACAGCATGGTTTAAAAATGCTAGCCTGTAAACAAGTTCCATACATGTATGCTCGGTTGGTAAGTTGTACGTAGTAGTTACATAGTAGGAGTCATAGGATACATAAGCCGAGTGTTTATACCGTAATTCTGCACAGTGCTTTGATCCTCAGCTTAAAGTCATCAACAATCACCCTCTAAGGTTATGTAGAGGTGAAAACCAGAGCAACTTTACATTACTAGCAGACACACACACACAAACGTAAAAAAGGAGAGAACGAGAGAGAGAGAGAGAGAAGAGGGGTAGACGATAAATGCGAAATATTTATTTTACACTCAAGTTGCCACCAAAATCTCGTATACACTGTAAGTAAGTACGAGGATTGGACTTTGATTTCCCCAGTATTTAAACCTTCACACTCACTCACTCACACAAACACACACTCTTTTGTGTGCCTTTGAATTTCGTCGAGTTTGTTGGAGAGTTAATCTAGAACATGTTACTGTGGATCAATGCAACATTTCCATGTAGTAATGACAAGAAAACACACAAATTAAGGAAGTACTTTTACGACTTTCATTAACATAAGAATTTTACGCATTATTTTTTTTCCCTCTCTCTCTGTCATTCCTCCTATAAGTACACTAAATTGTGTACGCTTTTTGGTCATACAAATGTAACGTAGTAAATTTGTGGGGGGAGACATAATAGCTAATGAGAATATACATATACATACAACATCATGTGTCATGTGTTGGGTCAAACAGAGAGACATACACACACACGAGCGGACTGAAAGATTTACATGGTTAAACTTGATCCACGTTGTTGTTGTTGTGAATCTCTCTCTCTGGAAAATCTTTCCCCCTCCTTTCACATTAGTGTCGGGTTTCCCGCAGTAATATAATAGGTATTATATTGTCTAATCTTGTTTTAACTACAAGACAAGATGAAGATTGGACTCCGCACGAAACGAACCTCCATCGTAGCTCTGTTATTATTACTTACTACCATTTTTCCATACGCCAACTCGGGACTTGTACGACTACAGAAATTTAATGGGAATAAATTTTGATGGTCATCCATGTGTCCCATATTTTGTTAATGACATGCGATGCCAAGTATGTATAATAAACTTCTGGCGTGTGTGTCTACTTCTGTATGTATTTTGGCTTCTGAGGACGACAGCTGGAAAATGAGCATGGACAATGAGGGAGAGAGAGAGAGAGTGAGAGTCGGCGTTGTCCAGC
This sequence comes from Pygmarrhopalites habei, assembly GCA_009870185.1. Lineage (NCBI taxonomy): Eukaryota > Metazoa > Arthropoda > Collembola > Symphypleona > Arrhopalitidae > Pygmarrhopalites > Pygmarrhopalites habei. The sequence continues at coordinate 96,848 of WJFB01000092.1, forward strand.
TGGTCATGAAGGTTTTATGTGTTACGTATGTATTGTTTGTGTGTTATATAACATGTTGTGTTGCACAAAAATTTGAGCAATATTATTTTTTCCCCTACACACCGCACACTCGAGTATGTTATTGCCATTTCAATTTGCAATCTTTTCATGTAACCCTGGATTTTCTCTCTCCCTCTCTGCAAAACGTTCAATTCAATTTTTTCGCTATACATAATATTTGTATGGAATGGTACAAGTAAAGTTGGAAAAGGAAATTTACGCAATTTTTCCAGTCCCTTTTTTTTTTATTAAACTGAAAGTTCTGTTGATTGAGTGTGTACCATTTTGCTAGCCTAGGATCCCACTGAATTTATTTATTTAGAAGTAACATGAAATTGAGCAAAGGTACTTCACTTTTTTGCCAGGGGACAAACAAAACATTGGAACACAACATAACAGAATACACTACAGATATACTCTGTCGTGAACTGTTTTGTATTTTTTTCTGCATCATTAATTTATCGTATGCGAATTATCAATGAGAAAAAAGTGATCGTTTCCACACGTAAACATACACGTACATAGTACATACCCTACAAAACATGGTGGAAATGTGGATGGATGTTCCTCATAAAACTTTCTATTTAAAAGATAGGAAATAAACTGTTAGGGAGGAGGAGGAAGAGTAGAGGAGAGAGACTGTATCATATTCATGACCCAGGCTTCGATGACGACAAAGTGTAGACTATAACATATATGCTACATGTAATTAGGTACAATAACATCCTGTTATGCTGTGTTTGTCATGTCGTGTATATTTTTTGTGTGTTTATCTCTTCTGCACAAATTTCATAACCAACAGTTTTTAAAATGGTAATATGAGCAAAATATTTGCTCAGGCTTAACAGGAGATAAAAAATTTACCCGTGTCTAAAATAAGTAGTAAACATTTTAGCAAATCTGCATTCTTCACCAAGTAATATGTAATGTGTGTGTGATGATGTGATAAGATAGTGATTCAATATTAAAATCATAAAAATAGTCCTTCACACTGTCACTCTCATGTAGATTATTTATTTACGTACATCATGTTCTATCTGTGAAATTGGTCTTTATCGGTTAAAATCCGATAATGAACTGGTTCGCCTGGAACACATGCAGTTCAGACTTGGGAGGAAAAATATCCACCTGACCACTTTATCTTTTGTCAATATTTTTTTCAACGATAATAGTTTATTATCAAATTAAGCATTAAGTACTTGACACAAGTTCTCTCTGGAATGGTGTGACCATTTACTATTTTTCCGCAATTTAATTCCTCTTCTCCCTTTTGTAAATGGACTTTCCTCGGAAATATTTAAGCTCATCATGACTGTGGATTGCGTGTAAATTATTATTATTATTTATTTTCCCACCTAAAAACCTTCTATCCGGTTCCACATGTAATGACATAAAAAATTAGGAATGAATTTATTGTTTCCAGACTAGACAGCAAATGATAAAATGGGGTGACAAAAGAAAAGAGTAAATATTAAACGACAAACAGAAAATTTCTGATCAAAAATTCCCCTCCTCTCGTAATGTATTTCACAGTATTAGATAATATTTCATGTTCAACCAAATAATCTTTACACATGTTTGTCATTTAGTATTGAAGAAATTTGATTGTTTGTCCAAACGCAATCTGTTATTGACTAGAGTCAGAGAAGGAGAGTCTCTTTCAGTGTGTAAACACTGAAAACGTGTATTTTTAAAATGGTCCAGTCTGACTCCATGTCAACTTTTTTTTCCAAACTTTTTAACAATAATTGTACTCTCTAGTTGCCCCCCTCACTAAATATTCTGAATCACTTTACCATTCATTTTCCTTTTTTTGTATGTAGTATATTTTAATATGATGTGAGAGTAAAAATACTGGACTTATCGATTGTAGACAAATATTTTGTGGTGGACACAGAAAAAGACCCAGAATATTTGAGCATTTATTATTAGGACATAATATGCACAAAAAGATCAGTTGAAAAAATGCTGTGTGTGTATGATAAAAAGTGTTTGTGTAATGAGACATATTTTAAACAATGTTTGTTAGTAAACAAAGTTGGGACAACCTAGAAAAAAAGGAAAATAGAAAAAAAAAAGAAATTTGCTACGTTCAAGGAAGTTGTATTGAGAGAGAGAGAGAGTGGGACAGGAAAACAGAAATCACATTACGCGATGCAGATGAGACTGTACATGACACAACAACACATCATATTCATTAATGACGATTAATAAAAACCACTTGTATGAATAATGCTGTGAGAGAGACTGGGGTCGTCCTACATTATACATCAAAGTTCTTCATCCATATGAGTTTATTACTTTTTTAATTTGAAAAAATTTACGTAGGACAAATGCTGGGAGGACAAAAGGTCAGAAATTCAAAGACAAAAGCTGTGAAAATTACACGTCATTCCGATACAAAAATAAAATCTTTTATTTTACACACACACCGTGAACTTTTTTAACCCACTAATAAAAAAAATTGGAAGCTGAATCAAATGGAAACAGTCTCAATCCACAATAAATCCTGGTAACTGTACTCGTATTCAAAAAACACAGTGTAATGATGGAGCGGAGCTACGTCTCTATTGTTATTATTATTAAAAAGATAATTATATGGTTTTGTGAATAAATTTTTGCAATGTTATAAAAATTCCACGTGGCCAATTTTTATATACAAGTCCATGCATAATATTATACGAGGAGTATACATAGTTGTTCTAGACACCCAAATTGGTTTGAGTTTGTGGTCGTGTAAAAATTGTTGTTGTTGTATACAGATAGTAGTAGAAAAAAAAGAAGAAGTCAAGTTTCTTCTTCTTCCTATATTATTATTATTATACGGATCACCTTGTGTAGAGTTTACTTGCATTGTTGCTCCAACCTAGCATAACATTTTGTACAGCATTACACATTGTTTGTGTTTCCATCCTCTCTCTCTCTCCCCTTTCCATTTGTCTATGTCAGTTTAATTTCTGAAGAAGTTTTTCTACTTGTTTGCATTTATTTGCCTTTCAGCGAGCTTCTTTCCAGTCTACTCTCTCACACCACACACACACACCTCACAGGCACACTGTGTAGTTGTACATACAAGTACGCAGAGAAACCAAAGGGGTTTCATCTTATTTCCTTTGACTAAGGTTATAACATGTTATAATACACAAGGAAAATTATTGGGGAAAAGGAGCACACACACACACATAATACACGGAACACCCTCATCTTTACAAGTTACAAAGCTCACACAAAAACACACTGACGAATCACAAGATCGACTACTTTGATCGTCATCATCATCAAGCGTTCGTTTCGTTGTATAATAATAATAATGTTACCACAATCCTGTATTGTATATATAACCCTCTCTGTTACCCCCTGGCACACAACATTTTTAAACAAGTAAGACAAATATAATGATCATGCTTCCTTTTTGGCTCTTTTTTATATAATACTTTCCTCTCTCTCTCATGAGAGAGATTAATAACTTTAGTGGATTCACCACAGGAAGGGATAGGACATGCACTGATGTGTGGACTTTCCATGTACACCACACATGGTGTGTAGACAGCAGACAGAGATGTAACAAAAATTGCCACTCTTTTTCTTAGGTACAGTACAGTACGGTAGACACACATACATACACATTAAGAAGCATGCGGTATAGCACAATACAAAATTGTGAGAGAGACATTTAGTCGCTGGTTTAATATGAAAGCTCGTGATGATGATTCTGTGTGTACATTTTGAGAGCTCTGAACGTCAATAGAAGTTGAGTACAAAACTCCCTTCTCGTCGTCTTGTCTGATTGAAAAGTCTAATTTTGAATTCCCACGCAGTCCTAAATGTGAACATAATTACTCTGCTTTTCCATACGGGAATGAGACACTTAAATTGTACTTTGTACACTCAGCCTCCTTTCTACACATTGTCTTCATTGTGTGTGTGTGTTTATGTGTAGTGTGTGTGTGTACACGCTTTTAGCAGCGGATTGTCATTCCAAGGAGAGAGAAAGAGACAGAGAGAGGTCAGGTATGTTAGGTTACATATACAGGAAATGGGTCTGAATTGTAATTACATTGTTTATTTATTTATAATCTCTCTGCTGAGTTCTCACTACAGTCGAGAGAATGACCTCCTCCATTTAAGTCAGAATAATGAGGGTGGAGGAGGAGAGATGGAATGGCAACAAACTGAGGAAAACAATAATAAAATTGTCTATGCATGGCCGAACACACTTAATTAATACTCATTCTAATGTATTTTGATATTTAAATCCTCTTTCTAATCCCAATCCTCTCATAGTCACCCCGATAGTCATTTAGATGTGTTTGATAAAAGTGATTCGAGAATTCTCTCTACAATATTGGAAATAAAGTGAAGAGGAGAGTTGGAAATCAAAGAGTCAGTCATACAATAATTAGTGTCATTGATTTCAGGAAGAGTAGAATTCTAGTCACCCTAGGATTTCTCAGAATAAAAGTGGGATGCATACAGCATACGTACTACACGTATGTACTTATAAGCGACACACACGCAAGGAGGATATTTTTGGGAGACAAAAATATCTTTTATTTTTAATTATTTGTGTGTGCCAACAACATCAGAGTAGAAGCAGGAGCACCAGAAAGTTTGTCTACTCCTCGTCCCTTTTCCCCTATATAATATATTTTCCCCATCCAATCGGTTTCACATTCTCTCTCTCTCACACACGCATACACACAAGCACACACTCAAATGTGGTGAAGGAGAAGGAGAAAAAGTGTTAAAACGTTTTTGGGAACCTTCCTACCAAGTTTTTGTATATTTACCTCGACACTACAAAATTATTATATATCGTCTTTGAGAGTTTGTCCTTCTTTAGAATGTTGACGGGGGACAGAGATCTAGGGTAGTAGAGTCTAAATAGTAGATGTACACGTAAGCAGTCTGGGGGTTTTCGTCCAATTACCTTGATCCATGTTATTAATGTAATCTCCATCACAAAGAACCATTACGTATACTGTGTATCTCATAAGCGAAAGAGAGAATCAGGAGCAGAATATTATTATCGGGGTGGATGTAAATATACACTGTAAATACAAATGTACAGTCTCAACGTTGAGTCTTTGGTATTTCATGGAAAGAGTCAAATTGAAATTAAGCCTGATTTGTTATTCATGTATAATAAAGTTGTTCAAAGACGAAAGGAGAGTCAGGGAGTGTTGGTTAAAATTTGTTGAGCACCCACATTATAACACATCAACATTTTTTGCATGCAGAGCTGAATATACCACACACACGCCACACACACTCACATCAACAACACACGTTGCTATGCTGGGGAATATTGTACATGTTCGTTATTTTGCCAATACTCAATTCAATGGTGATGGGAGAGAGTCTAATAATACACAAAAATTGTGTACAGTATGTATATGACACACACATGCATCCATGTAAATACTGGATGAAAATAGCAAAAAAAACTTTCGTCCTCTTTGCTCGGCAAATAGTAAAAAGATTTTCTCCCTATGTCTATTTCTGCAACATGGATTCATTCCTCGTGGATGTGTTCAAGGCAGAGAGTCAAAACTCGTTCCAAACGTAATCAAATGAGTATATCTTTGTGTGTGTGTATTGTAGGTATGTACACGTAATAATATTTTTGTGTGTACATCCACACACACTCATTGAGAGAGAGTGTCACCAAAGAGATCGACCCCGAAGACGACAGAGTGAGAGCAAAGATGATCACACACACTCACTCTCTCAACTCTATTCTCATTCTAATTCCCTTGGGTGTGTGTGCATGCACGGGGACCGTGATGATGATGAATCGATACACAGGTCTTTTCTCCATCTCTCTTTCTGCTCCACATGTCCTCCTCTTCCCTGCCCTATCGTAAATTTGGAGGAGAAAATGACCAGAAATTCAATACAAAATTATAAGGAGAAGGTCCCATGATTCATTCCCTCTCTCTCTCTTCACCCACACTCACCGTTGACTCAGTCTCAAATGTGATTGCAAATATGTACTCTTTGATGGCGTGTGTGTGTGACATATAAGTAAAAGGGGTTGCTGACTGACTATGTATAAATATGTAGTGTCAGACGACACTAATATCATTCAGTATGTGGAATATGAGGACGGTCGTGTGTATGCACTTAAGTGCAAATACAGAGGGGAATAAATAGCCGTGCAATTGGTAAACATGGTATAAAACTTGTATTTCCCTACTTTGTACTGTGTAATTTATACCCTTCGACCATTTCCCTCACACTCACCACGAGTAAATGTGTGTATTTGTATTTTAATCCCGACTGTCTATGTCCAATTTGCATAAGCTGGGATGACGAACTGAGAGAAAAATGAACTCGTGTACAGTACACACTCATGCTTTGCTAAATACTTTGCATGTTGGTAGACAATCAGTAAGTTGTGTGTGTGTGTGTGGAAAAAAATGGGAAATGTTTTAGGGATATTTAAACCTGGATCTTTTTACACTAGAACATATCTTGTGTTAACCAGAATTTTTAGGATGAGTCCCTCTCTTTGTAAAAATATTATCATGTTAATTTGTGTTGACAAATTATGATTCCTAGGAGTTTTTTCAATGACAATTATCGTACACTTACTAACAGCCATGTTATAAAAATAAACAGACAAAGGAGAGAGTCTATGATCAATCTGTTGGCTTTCTACATGTTAATGTTACTACATACATAGAGGTACATTTAGACTACAGTGTGTGTGTTTTTGTATATTTGATGTACATACATGGCGTGTTTATTTGTTTGCCATTTTTGTATTTGTCGTCAAGTGAGGCAAACGAACTTTGAACTCTTGTTGTTTTCCATGTCATTTTTATGAGACCATTTACATTCTCCAATTTCATATTGTCAGCACACACACACACACAAGATCCGATCCTCTGATGAATGATGATGAGCCTCTCTCTCTCTCCCTTCATTCCTGTACAATAAACTTCAAGACACATAAGGGAAAAAATGTTGTTTACTTTACACAATTAATTAATGACATAATCCGAAATTCAAGCTCACCCATCCATTTTGTTGAAATAAAATTTGAAGGATAAATTTCTTGACTGCAGCCACATGATATTGTTTTTGTGAAGAGATGTGTTTCTTTCATGATTTTCTAAACCAAGATAATGTGTTCTTACAGTGTGTATTTTGACAATAATTAGAATGAAGGCTAAAAGTTAAGTCGTTGAGTGGCTGACAATGTAAAATTATTTAGAAATTGCGTATGAATTCTCTATTCCTCATAACAGCAGACATGAAAACCCACACGCACGCAAAGAAACTATAACAGTGTCTGTGTGTGTGGATATTTAACTAATTGTGAACTATAATTCATCACAATCTGTGAATGATTGCATCGTTCCAGAAGTGTACATTCGGCAAAATCCTTTTCATTTTGGATTTTACTAGTAGTAGGACGAGTGATATGATATCACTCATTGTTAATTGAGGAGTGTGTGTGAGTTTGAGTGTGACGACATGTACTCGATCGTTGTTCCAAATTTTTGTTTTTGTTTTTGCCTATGGGACTGAATACTCCTACGAAATTTTATTGTTCTTCAACTGGTGTAAATAATTTTTAAGTGCACTCCCCAACTAGTTGACTATGTGTTCAATCAACTTGGACTTGAAACCCCGTAAAGAGAGAGAGAGAGATACAATGTCTCTCTCTGACAACTCTATACATTTTTGTATGGTAATGTAGAATTTTAAATTTTGAAAATAAAGGTAAAGTTTCATTGTGTGTGATTCAGCAAAGCTCGTGTTGTACAAACTAAAATACGTATGTGTACATGTGGCACACACATACACAATCTGACTGGATTGAAATCCAATGGCTTGTGCATGAGAGGTTACGTCAACAACAAGTCAAAAAATGTCTATTCAATACATTTGTATGATAAGAATAATATTTAGGACTAATAAAAATTATTTGTACAGATAAATCCAATGTGTATTTATTTATTACATGACGCAACTTCTCTCTCTCTCTGTCATTTTGCATCCTGAACTCTGCAACATGTAAATTATGAGTCACATTTTTGAGAGTATTAAAAAAAATATTTAGAGCAGAATTGGTTTTAATTGTGCAATCCATAATCTCTCTCTCTCAAGTATATATTCTGTTCAGTAATACACAATAAAGGCGACGCTCTAAATAATCTCTTTCTTCTCACTTTTGGAGCGTGTGTGTGGGGCACATTGTGGTGAATAAGTTATTGTGTACTCAATTTGATGAATGTACATTATGTACGCAAGGCAATTTGTGATTAAAAACTACTTAAAAACTGATTTATTAAATTCTTTCACAACTTATTTTTTGATTCTCTCAATGAGTTTCTTCCTTGCATGTACTACTGGAAAGGGAGATTTTTTGACTATTTTTACAACTAGAGAGAGAAAATGTGTAGGTAAACAAAGGAGGATTCCTTCTATCTTACTGAAGAATTTTAACAAATTATCCAGTTCCGACTTGAAGGAATTTTATTTAGAGAGGACATTAGTACATACTTGTATGTATGAAAGAGTACACATTGTAATCATGGAGGAGGAGGAGGAAAGATGTGATTAAGCAGTGACCAGAGCATAGTTTGATGGTGTGGTTTATTGATGTTTTGATCATGACTTGAGCACATGAGTGGACTTCCACATGAAATTTAATCTAGTAAGGATGACAACGACTACCATGTCCACAACAACAACAACAACTTTGGACGATAAACGATGAGGCAAATCATATTCATCACGATTAATGCGAAATTGTAATTTTAATATCATTTCCCTGACACGTCCGTCCTCCTTCATCCTACGCTTATAATAACTCGACTATACATTTTTATTAGGAATTTTGATGTTGAAAATCTTTCAATAGTCTTCATTTACCATTTTGATCTGTGGTGTGTCCGTGTGTGTGCACTAAGTGTGTGTAGACATGTCTACAGGACATGGTGTTTGTTGTTGACATCACAATTTTAGATTTCCATATTATTTCGACACTTGTCCCTCTCCCCTCCAAAGTGTCTGTCTCTCTCTCTCTTCATATTAATGAGTGTGTATCGTTGCCAACATTAAAATCACCGTCAAAACACAAACAGGGATGAGTAAGAAAAGCTTTTTAGAAAAACAAAAACAACGTTCATTACCATACGACACATAACGGTTGATTTGTTCTGTTTTTCACACACACACACAAACACACATGAACACAAAGGACGACATAGAAAGGAGTCACAATAATTTGAACACTCCATTTAGGATGAGAGTGTAGCTTGGCATCAATTATAAGTCAACCAAGTGTAAATCGAGAATGTGTGTACTCGTACTCACAAAAAAAACATTCTAAAATTAAATACTGTACATGCAAATTAAAATCATTAAAAGTCACTTACAATTACAGTTTCACATTCATAATAACTTCTAATTGTAAGTCACTCACTTTCTGATTCAAAACGAATTTGAAAACTTCGGACCTCAGCAACAAAAACAAATTTAGTAGTCCCATACATGTTTTCCCCATGTTACAAAACTACGTACTGTCTGTCTAAATGGAATATTATTTTATTTGTTCCCCGTTCCTTTGATATCCGTTAAAAATACATCAAAATCCTTGACAATAACAACAGTTAAATGGGTTTAAATGACAAGGAGAGAAAATATGGTGGCTTCAAAATATTTGTGGTAAATGCCAAAAAGTATTTTATCCATTTGTTTGTTGTTTTGTTGTGAGACTTTGTGATTCCCAAACTTGTGAATTAATCTCACATTGACCAATCCCATTTCATTGGATTTGTAAAAAATTCCCTTGTCACCGTAATTGGTAATTCAAACTGTGTTTGGGATGCTGAAAATAGATGCTGAGATGTGACAAAATCCACACCATGTACGAATTATGTTACATGGACAGTAATAAATAGTACAAGCTTATGTCATACAGGATAATAACTTTGTATTATTACATTTTCTTTTCACGTGTGCAATTTTCCTGTTACTGTAGAGTGTGTGACTGTGTGTGTGTGTGTACCACACACAGTGAAATGTGTGGACAATTCTATATTAGGAGAGTTTCTACTGAAAGCAATCCTCTTCTACTTATCTCTCATTTTCTAATTTTTTTCCTTTTTTAAAGTGTAATATTTTATACCTAATTGTGTGACCCAGAGCGCTTCATGTGGACTCTCATTATATGTTCCTTTCAATGTGTTTGTGTTATTCGTCCACATTAAATAATCATGGTGGATGGGCACAAAATTAACTCGAATTTCAAACTTGTTTGTTGACTTGATTTTTGTGGTTTCTCTCATCTGTTGTCAGACTCTGTGTGTGTTTTGTATGGAAGAGAGAGAGAAAAGAAAAAGGTGATCTCCTGTCAAAGCATTTTATTTTTATTATATTTCTCAAACTCGAGAGAAACTGTTTTTTAACAATCCTCAATGTTTTTCCTCATATGTAGTAATAATTTGAAAGTGTTTTGATTGTTCAGTCTACACAGTATACACTATACCATTCTACAGGGTGATCTAAAGGAAAGTGAACAAAAACCCTTTCCCTGATATGACCATTTGACGTTTCCCTTTCCTTTGTCGGAATTTCGGTGCTGTGTAGTTCTAGGCCAAAAGTTGTCACT